>CABFPE010000360.1:623294-635332 GCA_900660155.1 Hofstenia miamia
GATTTTGAATTTTAAATAATTCGTCTGCCAATATGGCTGTTCCTTCGTAAGCATAATTTCGCTCAATGTAATTTGTCAAATGTTACTTGATCAGCTAACAAGTTTTCTTAATTTGAACAATATTGATGCTTAGTTGCATCTTACAAAATTAACTAAGATAATTTACTAAATTTTTACAATCAATTCTAATTATTATTAATCATTCGACGTTATTCTTCACTTGCAGCTTAGTTGCTTTTGGATGATGCTACACAAGTACATTGTATATATACAGTGTCTCACGAAATTTTCACAATAGATCTGCCTTCCAAATAAATCTGTTTAGACACTCTATTGTTTTTAATGTCGCTTACTCTTATTTATCTTGTACATAAGGCATATGTTTTAACGTTCTTCAGCACATAGTGCGCTTTAATTTAATTGCACTTATTGATCAGACACGTATTGTTACAAAATCGTGGGTGCTATTACAGAGAGTGAATATCATTTGAAAGTACATCAATTGTTTGAAATTGGGTACTTTTATCTCTCATTGTTACTCATAGAATCCATTTACTAGTTTCTATCATGAAAATTATACCCACAGCAACTAAAACGCAGATATTGGACTATATAGTGGAAGGGAATTGACCTGAAAGTCCAGTCAGTAAGCCATATGACGGTGGCACGTTTGCGCAAGGAGCATTGTGCTGGGCTTCCGGGGGGGATATCAGGTCGTCCTTCAAAATTAACTAGTTGTAAAAAAAGAAAAATTATTCGAGACATGTCGTTAGGAAGGCTCGACACAGCTGTCCAGGCAGCTCGCGAGCTCTCAAGAACGCTGGAAACACCATTGCAGCCTGAAGGTGTTTGGAGAGTGAAAGTAATAAAGAAGAAAAAGACTTTCATGAGCAAAAAACCCAAGCAACAAAAATTGCAATTTGCACAAAAGTATGCTAACTGGACACCAGATGATTTTAAGCGGGTCATTTGGTCAGATGAAACCAAAATAAACAGATTTGGTTCAGACAGCCTTTAGTGGGTATGGAAAAACCAGGAAGACCAATATTAGACCACCATGTGCAAGGTTCATTCAAACAAGGAAGTGGTAGTTTAATGTTATAGGGCTGCCTGACATCATCAGGTGTCTGTCAGGCGTGAAAAATAGAAGGAAATATGGATAGTGAACTTTATTGCGAGATTTTATCCGATAACCTGCTGGGAATAATGGATCACTACGGATGAGAAGAAGGAGACATAATTTTTCAGCAGGATAATGACCCAAAACATACGTCTAGGATAGCCAAGAACTGGTTGGTGCCCAATCGAGTGACAGTTATGGACTGGCTGGCACTGGTTATACTAAATACTAATATTCTGTTATTTTATTTCTTTAATCCTGTGTTTCACAATAAACATTTTTGCTGTGGTGCTTTTTCTAAATAAAAGACACGCACGAAATTGTAACACATATAAAAACTGTTAGACTACGTATATTTGCACCACTAATTCGGGATAGATTGCCTCATTATTTGCCACCGCAATACTGGTCAAATCAAAAACCATAATTGCATCCTTACTATAATCTGAGTATGGTATACCAGTTACATTATTCAAACCCAACGCCTTTACAGAAAGAAAGTATGCTTGGGCATAATTATTTTCACACACAGTCATTGGTGTAAATGCAATATTCGATCCACCACGTGTTATAGTTACTAGGCGCAGACCTCTATATCTATATGAAAATGGGTTTGAGTCTGCTGTTCCTGTAAATTATAGACTAGCAACAAATGCTAGAGCAATACGTTGAATCAGTTCATTTGAAAATACATTTTCTTTTGTTAGAGAATTTTGAACAGGTGGAATAATAAATGTTCTTGTGAGAATTCGCATAAAGGGGTATGTTGCTGGTGTAGTTAACAGTGTTTTTCCATTGCCAAATGTACACTCTCTGTAACACATAGCTTCCTTAGACTCAGTGTTGCATCTGTAATTTCTGTTTTGTAGTATACTGCGGAGGTGGTGGTAGATTTGGAAATTAGTGAAAAATCATCCAATGATCGTAAAAGGTTGAGACAAAGGCTAACTCCCGGTATCAATAATTTTTCGTTGTGAAAAAAAGCCACAGCTACAGAACCATAGAGGTTTAAAACTTTGATTTTCTGTGTTAGTACCAAACGCTGAAATTTTCCATTTTGACTATTACTCTTATTTATAGGTTGATCAGGTTTTTCTTTAAAATAATATCCACTGAGTGTTAAAATTGAATTTTCCTGTGCTGCACTCTTTAATAGTTCTGTTGTCATCATTACAGTATGTGGCCAAACTGCGTCAGCTGTTTGTATTAAAACACCATTAGCATAATGATTATAATCACTAAATAATGAATGTAGGGGGTTGTTTACTAGACAAACATGCTCCTGTTTAGTGGCATCAGTAACATCCCAAATAAGATCACTTCCGTCATTGCGTAAAATTTTGACTGATATAGCCAAATGTATACTTTGCAAATCAATGTATTCATTTTGTTCTAAACCAAAATTAAATTCCATCATTGGACCAATAACCCCGATATTGGGGAATATTTTTGTGTGCTACCACCATTGAAGTTTACCAAAACTTTATCTCGTTCAAAAATGTCCAAACATGAATGTGTGAAAGTGCTTATGACTGTACTTGAACTAATAACAATTCCCAATGAACGTATGTATTATACTAAGCTTTTAAAGATATCAGTTTTTTTATTCTAGGCATTTTTTGTTTCAAACTATCACATTAACGCCTGCTTTGTGCATTGACCAAAAATTGTTTAACACCACATTGTGTTTTTATAGTTTTTGTTATTCTATCAGATGTAGCTATTCCATTACAATTTTGACTAATTTCTTTACGTTATTTCTTAGATTGCTTGTTTACTGTGTTTTTTACAACATTTCCAATTCTTTGTTTTACCACTTTTTTTACATTATTACCAGAGACTATGTCATTTACACCTGAAATTGCTTGATCCAAAATTTCTTCACCGACATTAGTAATAACATTTTTCAATGGTGGTATCATTTTCACTACTAGTGGTATAGAAATACGTTCCAATGATTTCACAATGCCCAAGGGCAAGTATTTTGTTTGAAAAGGCAAAAAAATCACAAAAAGGAAAAGAAAATATCCCAAAGGCAAGTAATATTGTGCCAAAAAGACAAAAACAAGCCACAAAAAAACACAAAAATGAACTTTATTTTGAAAATGTGTTACATGTAAATGCATATAGATTAATTAATAGTAGTAAAGGTGGGTACCATGAGATGACAAACAAACGCCTCTGATTGGTCGAGCGCTTATGACGTCACATGTCACATGACAGACCGTGAATATCGAAGGGGTGGTTGAGGCGTTGAGTCATCTAATTGATACTTAGCACTAAGTGCTTTGAAGATCTCACTAATTGATTTTTTTGATAGGTAGATACAGCTTGCTAATGCATTTTTTTAATTAGCACATTCGGACCTGATTAAATGATTCACGCCCAAATTTACACTGTTTTGATATAATTGCATTTTTTTTTGGTTTATTGTTTGCAATGACTAATTTTGTTAATATCATGGGTTACACTTCATGTTTTGCATACATTACTTTGCATCTTGTTGCTTTCAGACCCTGTGCACACACATTTTGTTGTCGTCAATGCTATCAATTTTCCATATTTTCAAAAAGGCTATCTCGTTTTTTGGGAAAACTTACATGTACATTGGTTTATTTCGGGAAAACAAAACTATTTAAAGATAATACAGGTAGAACAAATTAAACAAAAAAGAGATTGCATTTCAATATAACAATTAATGTTAAAAATACAATGACTCGTAAATAGGTAAAACAAATTTTATATACAAGTAAAAATATTCAATTTCGCTATGCAAACTTTTTTAATCATTCTTTGATAACGCATTCGTAAGTTTTAAACAAAGGAGATTACAACAGTTTAATGTATAATAACACCGTCAGAAAGAAGACAATAAAAAATACCGTTTTAAAAAACATTTTCAAAAATAAAAACTAGAATATTCAAGTGGGCATGGTAAACCTCACATTTTTTTAAAAATAACACAAAACACGTATATATTCTAATTTTATAATAATAATGGTAAATTACACTAAAAATTTGTCTATTTTTTAGTTTGTTTTTCGACCCGTACATCTGGTATTTCATCTGATAATGTGTATTTCTCCACCACCAACTTTTCATGCATCGCCGGGGGTTGTTCATCACGTGTTTAATCTAAGTCGAGATTTAGTCACTGTGTTTTAAAATATACACTAATGAAATTAGTAAAAAATTTAATAGTGTATAATTACTATTATTTAAATTAATTAAATACATCCTGTGATTCATGTGTGTTTTCCATGCCATCTAATGCTGCTTATCTTTTTATAATTCTGGGTTTTTCAAATAGTGCACACTCTATTGAGGAAACGCATTGATCGCTTTTCTTCTATCACGTGTTAACCATGGGATTCCATCAACGCGTGGATTTCCTCTCTCTGAGGCATTACCATGGAAATTCCAATGTGTTAATTTTTCTCGCAAACTGACAGAATAACGTGGACTCGATCAATACAACTGGACGCACGTGAGCTAAAATACCGTCATTAATTTTATTACACATATTAAAAATCAATTATACCTTTTGTTATGATCAGTTTTCGAGGTGGACACGTTTTTTCCATTTCGATAGACAGAACATCTTGAAATTGTAGGAGACGACGGGCTAAATAGTATTGGTTATTTTCCTATATTTTTTAAAATCATATACACAAATATAAACACGGAAATATATTTTACCTTTTACAAAATGATGTGTGTATGGGAAGCATTTGGAGAGAACAAACATTCATTTGAGGTAATTGCTTCACGGAAACTAAATATACATAAATAACTGATCAATTAAAATGTTATTACCATCTTTTTACAGAAGTGTAAACGTGGGCACGAGAAGCTTTGAGAGAATCAGATTTTCAATTGATAAACAAATGGAGGAGATGAGTTGTGGAATGCGTGATCAAATCATGTTGAACGGAGGCTAAAATTAACATAAATGTTAATTTATTACATGTGTAAAAACAATTATACCTCTGTTATCACAGAGTTCAACATAGAGACGTTTTTTCAATTGATAGGTGGAACATCTTGAATTGATGGGAGGCGACAGAGGCTAAATACTTAGTTAATTTCTCATAAATTAAATATGTACATACATTTTTTGTGGTGGAGTTTACATAGCAAGGCATCTTTTTCTTTCATTTGAAACAATTTGTGGTGGAATTTACGTAGAGGGCATCTTTTTCATACAATACAAGTGGAGTATCATAAAATAGTGAGACAGCTAAACATTTTCATTAACTTATTATAAATTAAAACAATTATACCTTTGTTATCACAGAGTTCAACATAGAGGCGTTTTTCAATTGATAGGTGGAACATCTTGATAGGAGGCAACAGAGGCTAAATATTTTCATTAATTTCTCAAGAATTAAAATATGTACATACATTTTTGTGGTGGAATTTACATAGTGAGGCATCTTTTTTTCATTCGAAACAATTTGTGGTGGAATTTACGTAGTGAAAACATCATTTTCATTCGAAACAACTAGGCAGACAGGGCTAAATATTTTCATTAGTTTTATTATAAATTAAAACAATTATACCTTTGTTATCACAGAGTTCAACATAGAGGCGTTTTTCAATTGATAGGTGGAACATCTTGAATTGACGGGAGGCGACAGAGGCTAAATATTTTCATTAATTTCTCAAAAATTAAAATACATACATACATTTTTTTGTGGTGGAATTTACATAGAGTTGGACTTTGCACAAACGTATGGGGGAATAGAGGGAAATGCAATGCATGGAAACAAAGAAAAATATTTACAACATCTAAGCAGGTAAAATATTATTAACCATAAAACGTCCATTTCCATTTACCATATACAGAAACTTGGAGTGACTACGGAGGCAGAGTGAGATGGCAGAGGCAATTCACTATCACGGATCTAGGAAATAATTATTAAATTTGTGTGCAAAATAATTTTCATATACCTAAATGAGGTCGTCTGCTGCTACTGCTTGTAGATGGTTCATTTATAGGGCATTTAATCAAAGGTTGTAGAATACCTAAATGAAAAATTAGTAAAATACATTTAAATTCAGTCTATACCTTTATGACCATATGGCAAACTTTGGTAATGATCCACCAGATATCTCTTATCATCATAGGGTGTTAGCACCACTTTATTCATTCTCTCAATAGGGATATCATGGTTATGGCTGTGAATCATTACCATTTCTTGCTGCAGAATTTCTTCACCATCCAAAATTCATTTGAAGACGTCGAAATTCAAGGTCTTCTTCACAATACCCGTAATTCCCTTTGCACTAGATTTAAGGTCGACACCCCCACTATTTGCACATATATATTGGACGGAATACATTTTCGATTTTAATGCCACCACTTGTGTTAGTATTCCGCCAGCCAGCTCATCCTTCACCTTTAAATAAGTTTTCTTATTTGCCTTGCTGAACAATGGTGAATCCTTTGGATAATTTGAAAAGTCAAAATGGCTGGCTATTGCTGGCAATTCATCGTACACATTTTTGCTCTTTATTTTATACAGGAGAGAGTCCGTATCACTGTATAATAGGGAAATTCGATTTTTAAATGCCTCCTTCATGATATTATAGTGGAATCAAAACATTTATTATTTAGAAACATCTAAAATAGTGTGACCAATATAATTTGGCTTCGTCCACTTGATCTCTTTATGCTGTAACATGAACTGCACTAGATTTTTGGAAATTATATTAAATGATTTAAATTCGGGTTTCTTAATCAATTTTTTGGCAGCCTCCTGATCACCGACAAACTTTACTATGCATCATTTTCTAAGAGATTCCATAGTCTTCCCGAATACCGCATTGGACATTAATTTATAAAAATTCTTTTCAAAATCATTCTTGGCAGCTTTTCTTTTCATTGTATTTAAATCAATGTAGGGCTTTAAAAATTGTGATTGCTGGAACTGCAATGCCTTGTGGAATTTTGTCACTTTTAGACCCTGTGCAATATAAAATTTGAGAACTTCATAATGTACCACATATTCTTTTTTATCAAAAAATGTTTGCATTAATTTTGGTACTTTTCCCATCTTTAAATTTAGCGCAGTTTTTATATGTTTTTGGTATGGTGACAACAATTCATCATCCACACACATTTTATGCGGAGCTAACAGGTAATCTGCGTGTTCTCCATGTAGATGTGATGGATAATGAAGGACAACCATAACCAGATAGCCTCTGTCTGCCTCTGACGGTGTAGCAAGTATATTTTCTAGACTCTCATCTGTCCAGCATAGGCCTCCAGTGGGTAAAAACTCACACATTGAAGCTCTGTATAGTGAATTCATGTCTAAAAAGATTGAATATGTGGAGTCTTTCCCACTGTCGTAACCCTCCACCATTGGGTTATTAGCTTTAAAATAGCGACTTGAATAAACGCTGGACATGCCTCCTCTAATCCCGTTTTCAATAAATTCCAACTGCTCCAAATTGGCAATGGGGTCCAGTGACGTCTGCGTGTACTTCAGCATTGCATTCCAGCTATAATTTGAAATTGTGAAGAAGTGCACAGGGTCTAGCTTGTACGTTTCCATGCTCTCCAACCTAAATTCTCTAATGACATCAGCGAGAAGAAGGGTGTCTGCCTCCAAATAGTTATTATGGTAGTCTTTAAGTGTCTGACAGCCTCCTTTTACCCAGGTATGTTCCCACTCAAAGTCCAGTTCTTCCTGTGTTATAGATATTTCCCCAGTCAATCAGTTCTTCCAGTGGACCAAGTCTGGAAGCTGTGTATCGCCAAATTTCTCGAAACTATCTAAATAATCATAACACAGCACACCTTTTCCTCTGCTGAACGCCTCTGCTTTTTGATCATTCATACCCGCAGGTAAAAATTAATAATTATCACTGCCAATTTTCTTTGTTAGGTTGGAGAGACTATCTGTTATACAGTGATAAGAGTCTAGAAATCATAATTCTTCATAAATATTTTTTGTTACATTATTTTTATCAACAAAGGTTGAGACGGGAATTGGTAAACTAAGTGACAACATGTTTTCACTAGTGCAGGGAATACAACTTAATTTTTTGCCTTCCCTCACTTTTAAAGTTTTCAATAAAATATGGAAATCATAATGCGATGCGTTATGTGCAAATATGGGGGTGAAATTGGGTGATCTATGCATTATATTACAGTCACTGTGGGCAACGCCTCTAATTCTACCACTATAGTGACAATGGTCGATGACTTTTTTCGAAGTAACCTCAAATGGCTTTTCACAAAATACACAGGATGTTGCATTCGCCAGCATTCTTGTTCTTTCGCCATGTGTTATTTGGAGTGTATGATGTTTTTGCTTTGCCTCAAATGATTCATGCGCGATTTTTCTAAAGTGGTCCCACGCATTCTGCATGCATTCCTCGCCAGAAAAGACTTTGGAAGAAAGCAGCTCCCTCTCCGTCATAGTGGCGATGCAAATGCCAGAGGGTCTCTGTCTCACTTCTTGAACCGTGTAGCTGGTTGATGGATTAGGTAGGGGACCATGCACCTTTTCTGAAATCGTTTCTATGTCGAACGTGGCCATTAATGGTACAAAGTTTTTTGCCCCATAATTTTTAAACTTAATTTTTTCCAATTGACTGGGGAATGTAATTTCTGGTACAGCGGATCCGCTACAGTTCTTCTGATGCCTCTCAAAATTTTCTTTTACACAAAAGCCAGACAAACATTTAGGACACTGCATACCCTTAGTTGTATTTTTGAAATATTTCAAACAGGCATTTAAATTCGTTATGGCCACATAATGACAATTTCCACCTTCTTCAATTAGTAATACATTTGCATTTTTCTCGTAGTTCTTTGCTGACACATACACAGGAACCAAAGTCCGATCATCATTTAGCGCATAGACATTAACATTAATTTGGTTAAGGTCCTCAAAAACGCAGACGTCATTTACAGAGAGCGGGAAAGAGAGACCGTTAACATTTAATGTATGCTTGAATTTATTTAAATTAGTTACTCTATTTCTATTTTTAAGTTCTGGATGCAAACACGCCAAAATTGCATACAAAAAACACTGGTTAGAATCGCCAGTCTTTGGGTTTACCAGGAAATGGTTTTTCTTCAAGCAATCTGGTAGCGGAATAAATGTTCCAGCGCGGGTTGGTCTATATTTGGCGATACGTAGCCCTACATTGTTTATATTTTTAACAATCCATCCTGATCCGTTGTTTGCATAAATGGTAATATAATTTGCGAGCTCATTTGTCATTCGAGAATACGTTGCCTGACAAAGTCCCGTACGAAAAACTGAAGCTGGTTTACTAGTTGGGTGCAAAGTGACTCGCTTTTCTTCACCTCCCTCTGTTCGCGATAGTTCAACCTCCGACGTTAAATAAACTTTGGCAGAAAAATGTTTGGCCACGTCCTCTTTAATAATTTTTGTAATAGAGGGGTAGGCTAGATGGAATGGCAAATAAATGTCCACCGCATTTAATTGTTGACTCTCAAAGCAGGCAAAGCTCCCCTTACACGCCATATTTGTCTTGTGCAAATTAATCTTGTTGATGGGGGGTGGTGTCAATCATTCGTGAACAACTGCACTATGTTCGGAAAACAATCTCTCATCATGAAAAAATAATTTGCATTCAGTGCATAGATACACCCGTGATTTTTTATGTTTCCTATTTATATGACCTTCTAATGCAAGGGTTTTTGGGGCGGTATATGCGCAATGAGCGCATTGAAAAATGAGTGGTTGGCCAGCATTGGTTGTAGAACTAAATTTAAATTTTTTTAGCAAAGTGAGAATGGAAGGACGGTCGTTATATTTAAAGAGTAGTACACATTTGGAAAAAAAGTATTTACATTGGTGACAGCTTACTCAACGCAAAAACACACTAATTTTTTCATTGCAAAGAGACCAATTATAATTAGTAATGACTAGATAATATGCATGCAAGTATTAATTTAAACAAATGAAATAAATAACTGGTAATAAATCACTCTTTAAAAAAACAAATCAGAGTGTTAGATAAAAATGTAACATTTTTAAAAACTAGATAACACATGTATAAATTAAAATAAGATAGATGATAATGATTCGAATTATTTAAAAACTTTGTGTTGAATAGATATTTACGCATGCAACAATAAACAATCAATAATGTTAACTCTCTCTCTCGAAAAATCGTAAATTACATTTTAAAATGTGTATTGAGGAAATAATGAATGACTAATAAATAGGGCATACAAGACACTTTAAAATAATTGTGCAATTATAAAACGCATAGAGTGAAATGGTAATCTAATAAACTAACTATAATATGTGAGAAAGAATTTTCACTCATCTATTTTAAAACAGGGAGCAATAACACTTTGATTTTTTCATTTCTCACTCCAATTTTAAAATTAAATAGAGAGAATGCATTTAACAAATAACTGGTGTAATGTTTGAAAAAATAAATAGACACTTGTACAAAGAAATATTTTCAGCAAAAGAAATAAAACAAAATCGTTTTAAAATTTGGAAATGATGGCAAACTCAATTTTCAAAATAAGAGAAGCATGCGTACTCACATGACATTATTGTTTGCAGGAACATTGTTAACAACTCTAGCATTGTTTGTAGCAGATGTGTTTGACTGCTCGTCTCCACAACCAATTTGAGGGCATTCGTAGCACTCGTACTCAGTCATCATTTCACCAACCGTATTCTCAAAATCGGGTGACCACTCTTTGAAAACCTGAGATGGGGTATTCATCTGTTCATCCAGGATATTATCAAAGCTAAAAACATTTGTTTACCCACTTAATAATAGCTTTGTTTTTAATACTTCATATTATAAAGAATTGTATTATTAAAGTTCTTAGATAATATATTTTACAAAAGAATGAAATCGTTTCATCCGAGGGGTCCTTGTAAAGCGAATCTTCTGTTCGTATTGGGAATTCCATCCCATAAGGAAGTCAGAAACATTGTTTGAATTCATTTTTAAAGTATAGCGTGAAACAAAAAGCAACTGGTATCATTAAAATAAGAGTGTAGAATGATTAATTTAGGTTGCTAATCCAGGGTCGAAGCTAATTGGTTGAATCCAAAGCGACGATAGCGCATTACCGTCCCATAAGTAAATTAATAAATTTATTAGGTCATTTTTTAACAAAATAATTTAATGCCTCTTACTTATTCTTGCTAGGAGGTGGGGTTTAAATCGAAAAACCTTTAATTTGTTGAATTTTCAGAATGATTGACAATACCAGGGGTGCTTTTGCAAAACGAGTTTGGACTTGATTTTTTAAAATATAAACATAACATGTTTGAAAATTTAAATGTCTTTGTCTGATTTTTGTAAACATTTTTCAGACTTTTTGAACATGCAATAAACCCATGGTGTTTGCTAATATTATATAGACATTATCCCGTATATGGACATTATAAATTAACCTATCAGAAGTTTCACGGGTTTATATAAATCTAAATTTTTTTTTTTTAAACAAGCATTCACAATATTTGTTCTGGAGATGTCATCAACCACCTTCAACACTGCCATTCAAATTTTGTCTAACACTGAGCACAAGATGTGTGTTTTGAAGAATATTGATAAATTAATAAATCTCGAGGATATATCGCTTGGTGATAATAAAACTTTACACGTTTTATTCCATCTGTCAGAAGGGCAATGCACATGTGATACATGTTGGGGGTTGGATCCTCATATAGATGTGGACACCTCAAACTTTACAACGTGTGGGGAGAATCTTCCACATACATCTGCCCCAGGGCAAATTTTAAAAAATAATATAGATAGAATCCATGCAGATGGGTTTTTAATAGACGTTGTAATTCAATGAATATTTGGTTTGATAGATGACAAAGAAATCAAATCTGTAAAAATCCCAATAAAACACCGACATTTGTTAGAGTATTGTTTATTAACTTTTAAA
>CABFPE010000360.1:662262-706443 GCA_900660155.1 Hofstenia miamia
TTTGATTGTAAACCATTGTTTTTTTGGAAGTTTGCTAGCAGGGCATGCATTTGAAAAAGTGTGTGATGATAGTAGCAGCTGGGAGTTGACATTGTTTAAGCATTGTAAAACATTGTCGTCCTTGCTCATCTAGGAGATGGGGAAGACAATCGCATTGTTATTGACTGTAGGACGCCTTTGTTTGTATTGTGACTTGTGTTTTTCTTTAACTGGCGCAGGTGGTGCGATCATCTCCTGAGTTAGTGGGTTATAACCATGTGAGGGGGTGGAGTTGTACATAGATCATCAAACAGGCTACTCGTGAACCAGATGCTAGCATTTCAACAGACATTGCCAAAAGTGAGAGACGAAATTGTGTAGAAGAAGAATAATGATTTTATCTGAAGAAATGAAGTGAATATATAGATTGACCAGCCAATGGAAATACATTTGAATTTATGAAAAATAATTATTGGTTGGTGATCAGCAAAAACAAAATGCGTGATAGCAAGGAATATTAACAAATTGTAATGTATGCAAAACATGAAATGTAACCCGTGATATTAACAAAATTAGTCATTACAAACAATACACCAAAAAAAATGCAATTATATCAAAACAATGTAAATTTGGGCGTGAATCATTTAAGCAGGTCTGAATGTGCTAATTAAAAAAATGCATTAGCAAGCTGTATCTACCTATCAAAAAAATCAGTTAGCAAGATCTTCAAAGCACTTAGTGCTAAGTATCAATTAGATGATTCAATGCCTCAACCACCCCTTTGATATTCACAGTCTGTCACGTGACATGTGACATCATCAGCTCTCGACCAATCAGAGGCGTTTGTTTGTCATCTCCTTGCCGCGGCTATTACTACTATTAGTATTTCAATTATTTTTACCATGTTTTACATAAATAAACACACTAGTTAGTGAAGGTGATAAAAATATTTGTATTACCAATGTTAATTTGACAGTAATACTATTATTATTATGATCATGACCATATATGTACATTGCCACACCTAAAAAGTAGCAAATCACAAAAACTCTGTGTGCATAAATGTTATGGATATTTTAAAACTACTATTCACAATTTTGGAGATGGCAACTAACATAGTTCTCAAATGCAGCTTTGATAATGTTTTATGGAATTTTACTGCCATCAAACACAAGATGTGAGTTTTGCAAAATATTGATAAGCTCGTGAATTATGAGGACATACCACTCCTAAACAACAAAATTTTGCATGCTCAGTTTCAGCCTTCACAAGGACAATGCACATGTGATACATGTTTTGGAGTGGCTCCCCATATAGATGTAGATACCTCGAACTTCAAGATGTGTGGAGAGAATCTGCCTCGTACATTTGCCACCGTGCAAATTTTAAAAAGTAACATCAATAGACTCTATGAGGAAGGGTTCCCAATAGGCATTTCAATCCTGAAAATTTTTGCACTTATTGATGGAGAGATCAAATACAAAAGATTAAGTATTTTTCTTGATCATGAACATTCGTTACAGTATTGTATATTAACCTGTGAATAAATGTATATAGTTATTTTATCCCTAAATATATTATTATACATAACATGTATCCATTATCTAATATGTTGTTTTCACCCAAACAATAATTTATTACAAAATCTATACTATAAAGATGTAACTATTATCTAATATTACAATTATTTAACTTAGTTGATGAGATGTATCTCTAGAAATACCATTAATGAAACACTTACAAATCATTTCTACATTCTCATTGTATAATAAATAGTATAGTGTATTATTAAATTTACTAAACCAGCAATTACTTTATTTCAATCATCCTTTGTTGACAGTATGTAAACAAAATGCTATCACAAAATTACTAGACTTCTCATAGTACAGACTTCATTTTTTGCTTTAAATACATTGAGTTTTTAAAATATTATTAATATTAATATTAATATTAATAAATACATGATATATTGATTAGTAATGTATTTCAAAGGAAATGTCTCCCACACAACATTAAAAAAGTCTTCAACTGGTAGAAATTCAATTTTCATCACATTGCATTTACTGAAGGAAACCTAATAAATGAACAAATAATGACTTTTTTTGAATCTCTGAATTTATCATGTAGAAAAGAAACATTGTTTTGGGCATGTGATAGAATGAACTGTGAGTTTTTAACTCAATTAATCTCTCAACCCATCAAAAATTTATTTGATCATGGTTACAGATATACACAAAATTGTGAAAATTCTACAGACTGTATAAAGGACTATAATAAATTTGTACGTCAAATGAACATTCCACAAGGTATATTATTTATCTCCATTTACTAATAATAATGATTGTAAATTTAAGAAATTTGTTGTAAAACCATTGTAGCTAATAATTAATCATTTTTAGTTTCTTGTCTATTTATTATTAATTTATCAAACATATTAACATAAAACTAGTACATGTAGAAAAAGAGTGAAAGGAAAACTATACATTTTCTATTTACTAAACTGTAATACAATACATTTTGCAATAGCACTGTTCCCAATCCCCATGTCATCATTGCAGAAAAGTTTTTTATTGATCATAACCTTGCATTTTTCACCCAATGCACTTACATAGTGTTTAGGCAGAAAATAGTAAACACCATTATCAAGTCTAATCTTTACTGCAACACAATACCATGTCTTCAAGTGAACAGCATCCTAGATTGTTAGCCAGAGTTTTTTTGGAAATTCACTAGCAGGACTCATGTTTGAACAAATACATTGTGATGGCTGGGAATTGACATCATTTAAACATTGTAAAACATTGTTGTCTTTGCTAGTGTTTGAGATTTTGAAGACAATTGCATTATTATTGACTACAGGACGTCCTCACTTGTGTTGAGTCTCTTGTTTTTCTATTACAGGTGCACACTGTGGGATCATCTGTTGTGTTAGCAGATTATAGTTTGAGGCTGGTGGTGGAGTTGTACATAATTCATCAAACAGATTGGCAATTGACCCAGATGCTAATGTTTCAACAGACATTTCCATAAGAAAAATAAATTTGTGTAGAATAAAAATGATGATTTTATCTGACTATTTGGGTGAATGTATAGATTGAGTTGTTTAATCAGTAAACACATAATGACATCAGTACAACATCCCCAGCAAAATACATGGCAAGCTGAGGCCAAAAATCCCCCTCTAGACAAATAGGAAAAAAGTGCCATGAAATTGCCACCACCTCTCAACCAATCAGAAAAAAGTGAAACAAACTTCACTTGGATTTATACAACTGTCAATATCAATGAATCAGCAATTACATCATTTTGTGTAACAGTCCTCATGTTACACACTAGTTTTGCAATATTTATTGAAGGCGAAAATTACCACATGTAATTTACCATTTATACAGCATGTGATTGCACTATGCATTTCTATTGGTTAGTCTATATATATATTAGCTTCTAATAACTAGATAAATTTATTACATTTTTCATCTCTATCAAAATTCATACTTCTAAATAGCTAGTCAAATTCCTACTGAAACATTAACAACCAGTTCAATTGGTAATCTGTTTGATGAGATATGTTCAAATCCACCAACAAGATATAACTATCTAATGCAAGTGATTTATCCTCCACCTGCACCATTAAAAAGCATAGAGTTCAATCCAAAAGAAGACATCTGCCAATTATTAGTGGCTATGTTCCCATCATTAATACAAATGATGATGACATTATACAACATTTAAATAATGTTAACTCACAGACCTCAATGCATATTTTTCCAGTTAGAAACCTACCAAAAACACTTGGCTTGCAATCCTGGATGGTATTGCAATTATAGTGCAACTTGAAAATGGACTTTTCTATCTTCTACCAAAAGTGATATTAAATTAGTAAATGGTCTTGCAAATTGCATTGTTCAATTTTTGTAAATAGTTTAGTAAAATAAATATAGTTTCTACAACTCTCTACATGTGTGTACATGAACTAGTTAAAAAGTAAAACTAAAATATACTTTCCACCTATTGAGTTGTATAAATTATTTTAACATTTATACATTACAATTTTTTATTTTCTGAATCTAGTACATCTATATTAAAAAGTATTATTTCATAAAAATGCTCATTGTTAATACTTTTATAAGGTGTTTAGGGAAAGTATATGTATATTGGATAAAAAACAATCTTTGAAAATTGTAGTATTGCATTAATTACACATTCTATATTTTACAAAAGACAATATTCACATTTAATTCAAAAAATGCTTCTGGAATGTTTCTTTTCAACTCAGTTACTGATTATTTACAGGTGACAACTCTAGGAGCTCAGATGAATATTATGCATGAATTTGTTACTGCATATAAAAAGCATTTGGTTATTTGTTTATAAACTTTGCTCAAGTCATACCAGACAAGTTACATCTATTAAAACTCTTAAAGGAGTGCAAAAATTTCAATGGAATTAATCAAAGAACCCGTCATTTACAAGTTCCTAGCAGTCTGCTTCAGAAAAACTAAGTTAGCTTTGCTAGAAGACAATGAAATTCTAAATTTAATATGCAGCATTGTTTAAAATATCCAGCATGGAATCATTCCACTAGGAGATGAACAAAAAACATTCTTAAATTTTCATCAATACACAGAGGTCACAGTACTAAATATTAAATGTTCAAGGAATTTCAATTCTAAATCTTCAAATGGTCTTAAATTTTTCAATTGCCTATTACACATTATGAAAGAGTATATATAATAAATGATTAAATGGAAAAATTACACTCACTTAACAGAAAACTACAATCAGTCAGTTAACAATGTTATAAAAATCAATACTACACAACAAAGATCAATTATTAATGATGATATACAAGTAAAATTAAATTCCATTCAAAACACCTACCCTGCACGGCCAGTACAATGATTACAATTTGAAAAACCTTCTAAAATACCATCACCACATGTTAAATTTTAGTAAGAATAATGATGAAGATGATAAATTGAAAGAATTTTTAAATGATCCAAATACAAGTGTTTTTTACATGGTGATAAAATTTACACTGGCACTGTTTCAATGTCATAAGTAGTATATAATAAGGAGCAGAGGTTCCACAGAACGACATAATCACTGATTCATGGATATTGACAAGGGGTTTGCAATGCCATCTAGTGGTGATGTAATTACTGACTTATTTTTAATGTTTGCAATATTTACAGGGGGCCAATTTCACGATGAATCATGTACTTGCTATAGTGATTCACACATTTATGGGTGGACAATTTTGTTTACATTGTTTGCACACATTTTTGTTGATATACATGACACTGTTAGCTGGTTTTTACATTGTGTTTTGCAATAATACATTGCTGACAAATGATACACATAAAAATTCCATGCATCTCTATTGCTTAGCTAGCCTATGTACAAATTTGCTATTTTCTATCCATCACATGCAAAGTTCTACATCTCATTTTTCAAATACATTGCTATTTCATTTTAAAAAATTTCACACGTACTAATGATTAAAAATCTGCAATCATTGTAGTTTAATTTGTTTTTTGGGAATCTATGCATTACATACAAAGGGTTACATTTTGTTTTTTAAATATGACATGCATGTAATAAAGTAAATGTGTAAACTAAATAGGTCTTCATAAATAGCTTATACACTATAGCAAGTACATGAGTCATTGTAAAATTGGCCCCTATAAATATTGCAAACATTAAAAATGAATCAGTAATTATGTCATCACTGAATGGCATTGCAAATCCCTTGTCAATATCTATGAATCAGCAATTATGTCATTTTGTGTAACAGAGTCTCCTGATGTTATACTACTAAAACTAATGAATGAAATATATAAAAATGTTTCCATGTAGAGTTTTTAATAATTTTTCATACATGAGTTTTGTATATAAGCTTTTATGTTACAATATTTTGTGTGTTTATTAAATTTATATTCCATACATTGTGTAATATTTTCTGAAAGTAGTAAAGTTTATCTCTCAACTACATAATGTAATTTTTTAGAATGTCTTAAAATTAATATTTATATGTGATATTAAACAACAACACCATTCATACTTCAAAATTCGGAAAAAAATCTGACCTTACAATAAAGGTTAGTCATATTTATGTGTATGTACATTTTTTTTTCTATTCTTGAAAGCTTATACAAATACCATCATAAAATTTTCATTTTGTTCAATACCTATGATGAAAAGCTTTCTTAATTTTAACACAACACATTTTACAATGATTTGACGAACTTAGACATTTCTCTGTATGGTGAAAGTATGCATCTGTGGGAGCATGTATTTATATTTTAAATGTTATTTTTATTTGAAAATATTTATCAATTCAACGTTTTACCCAAAAAAAATTTAGCAATAAAATGTTTGTAAATTTGAAATGTGAAGAGTGCACCTATTGAAATTTTCCTATATAGAAGAATTCCAATTTCAATGGTTTTAAAAAATTGTTTATTTAATGTGTATAAAAAAATTGTTACATTTTAAACAATTCTAATTTCATGAGATTTTGAAAATTGTTTACTGTCTATATGTAAGTAGTAAGAGAGGCTGAGATTTCATTGATATTTTTTACATTTTACCCTGGCAGGCATGGATATGATGTAATTGTGTACTTTGGCTGTCTGTGTATCTCTGACGTCATTGGAACATTTTCTCTTTTGTTGTAATACTTGTTGGCAAGCACATTTGTTTGCAGTCGATTGTTTAAATGTAACCAATTTTTTTAGAGGTTGAGGAATTTTCGAAAATCCCATGAGATTAGAATTGTTTGCAGTCTATTGTTTAAAATGTAACCAATTTCTTTACTTTGTTGTAAAATTTAAATCCTAACATTGATGTACCTAAAATATATTTTTTATTAAAGAAGATTTTTAAACGCTTTTTAAAAGGTTTCAATTTTTCAATGCTTTTAATTTCTTTAGGTAGCAAATTCCAGGTTCAAATTGCGACATTAATGAAAGATTTCTTCAAAACTTTTTTCTTATACTTAACACATGTAAAAATTTTAGATCTTGAATTCTGTTTATGTGCAAATCCCAGGAATTTAATTGAATTATAAGGCGGTAGATTTTTTACTAGTTTGAAAAATGTTAGCAAGGTATTTAAAATGACAAGTTGTTTTGGAAAGAGAATTGACCTAGAAATGTAATGTTTAGTTTTCAATGAATTTTTTGCTGAGATATGCAGTGCCCATTTTAATTGAATGTCAAGTTTTCTATAAAGCACATCACTTAGATCAGTAAATAAGATGTTTGCATAATTAAGGTGGCTCATGATAAAAGCATGGAAGAATTGAATGAGCATGGAAGAATTGAATGCTGTACTGTGTTTATAGTTTGTTACATTTGACAGTTGAACAATGCATACAGATAAAACCATAATGTTGAAATAACTAAAGCATACAACTTTCAACACATAAGAATATACACAGACAGCATAATGGAATTTCACATTGATGACTGAAAGATTTCAAACTTTTGGTAAGCTATTTTTATAATTAAATCTCAGATATTGTTTTGATTCTTAATGTTTTTTTATTAAATATTCCAAAGGAAAATAATTTTTTTGAAAAGATAAAACAAATCATCAACACAAATGGAAAAACGTCAGAAAAGGAATGTAAGTCACCAAAGTGAAAAAAACGTTGGAAAAAATTTAAGTCTACAAATGTGGAAAAGTCGTATACCAGGTATTTATTTAATTCTTAATATAAAAGACACCAATAAAATTTTAAAATGTAAGCAATTTCTTATAATATAAAATTTATATTTTTAAATGTTTTGTATATATGTGTATTAATAAATGCTAACAACCCATTTACGACACTAATAACAAAACATGTTATCAACAATCTTGAAAAATGTATTGAAAAGATATTTATTTCATTTGTACCAGAGACAGTGATTGATAAATTGTTTTACTTTATTAACATTTTAGTTTTGTAGCATCTTGCATTTACATAATTGTATAAATTGGGAAAAACTTGTAATAATTGAGATTGTTTTCCAACTTGTGAAAAATTCTAGTTTATATGATTTGAAATTGCTATTTAATTGTAAAGGGATTTCATGTTTGGTAGATAACAATCCTTACGATTGGATACATTTTTGACAGTTGAACAATAGATAACAAATTACGGAATGTTAACAATTGTCTGAAGAGAGATGCAACTTTGTACACACAGTGCTATGATGGAGTTTTACATGGCTGTACTGTGTTTATAATTTGTTACAATTGACAGTTGAACAATGCATATAGATAAAACCATAATGTTAACATTACTAAAGCATGCAACTTTATACATAAGAATATGCATAGCCCTCATAATGGACTTTCACATTGATGAAAGACAACTACTCTGAAAGATTTCAAACTTTTAAGTAAGCTATTTTTATAATTAAAGCTCAGATATTGTTTTGATTCTTAACACTTTTTGCAATATTATTTCTAGTTAGTTTTATAGATATTTCTTTTAAAACATAATCCATTTTATTTTAATAAATTGCTGCAAATTTGCAGTCTGATGCTAAATTTATTATAGACTTCATCATAAATAGAAACATTGTTTGTTTGTTAATAAACATTTTTAATTGATTTTGTTTAAATTTTTATTTATCATGTGTTTTATACTGTGATCTACCACTTAATTTATTAATCATTTATTTAGATATGACCATGTGAAATTCATAATGTGTAAATACACATTGCATTTGTTTCCTACAGAATTCCCTGAACAACAATGATGATAAACTAACACAATAGACAAATTCAATAGTAAGATATATATGGCCAATTATAAGCAAAGTGTAGAATAAATTACATTATTGTCTTGTCTTAAACACGTATGTGGTTTTACCACATACATTTATTAAATATTAGAAATTGCGAGTTTTTGCATAAACTAGTTTTTGGTTTTTTCCGAAACATTATTTTGCTTTATTACCAAAATAAGCCATTCCGCTTCTAAAGAGTATTATTATCTCTCTTATTCAAACATTTGTTATTAAGTTTTACCTAATAAAACAAGTCTGTAAAGTAAACATGTAAACTAAATTAATGTGGTATTTCTAATGTCATGTATATTAATAAAAAAAACAAGCATGTAAACTAAACAATGTAAACTAAATTAATGTGATATTTCCAATGCCATGTATATTAATAAAAACACAAGTATGTAAAATAAGTATGTAAACTAAACAATGTAAACTAAATTAATGTGGTATTTCCAATGTCATGTATGTAAATAAAAAAAACAAGTATGTAAACTAAATTAGGCCACGTAAATAAGCAAGTAAAGAAATTGGTTACATTTTAAACAATAGACTTCAAATAATTCTAATCTCATGGGATTTTCGAAAATTCCTCAACCTCTAAAAAAATTGGTTACATTTAAACAATAGACTGCAAACAAATGTGCTTGCCAACAAATATTACAACAAAAGAGAAAATGTTCCAATGACGTCAGAGATACACAGACAGCCAAAGTACACAATTACATCATATCCATGCCTGCCAGGATCAAAGGTAAAAAATATCAATGAAATCTTGGCCTCTCTTACTACTTACAGTATGTATGGAAAAAACAGCTACATTTTAAACAAGATTGCAAATTTATTTTTTTGTCAAAACAATATATTTCAATGACGTCAGAGATAGACAACCTTACATCATCTGACAGTCAAAGTCCATAATTACATCATAGTCACGCCAGATAAGCTCGCTAAGATAACAAAGAAAAAGTGGCAAAGGCTTCAACCATCTTAGTACTCATATGTTCAAATCTTTCAGTTGTTCTGACTGCAATGTATTATTTTCTAATGCACCAAAGAGTCTTGCATGAAAGATCATTTAAACCAATTCAAGAAACTCAAAAGATGTAAATTGCATTTTCAAGCTTTGGGATGTTTAAGCAATTTTAACCATTGATATTTTCATATGTATTAATTATGATTACATTGGTTCTTGGTACAATTAATTTCCAAGATGAACTTCTCAACTATATACAAATGCATGTAAATCTATTTTCTGAAATAATTGTTTCAAACTGGATTCTACCAGAGTATAATATTGCTTCTTAAACTGTTTTTCTCATAAGTGATCTTAAACTCTGTTTATACTCTTATCTATAGTCAGAATTCGCTCAACTTCCTAGTTTGTAATTTAAAAATTATACTTTTCTGCAGAGAAACTAAAGTTTTTAAAAATTGATTTTTTTAAAACACTTTTTTCATAAAAATTGAATTTGTTTCACCAAATTAATTGAATAGTTTTTATTGCAACGGCCGTGCATATTTAGTAGGCTTTGCTGGAACGTAATGAAAGTTATCAAGAAATATCAATTTACTATCGCCCAGGGTTGCCACTACTTTAAAAAAAGTGAGGAAGTAATTTTGGATGCAGCAGAACCTGTCGGTTATAAAAATTTGAACTTCAAGTTTCTGAAAAACTGGGGAAGGAGGCGAAGCCCGGCGTTTGATGCAAAGAATTTTTAAGATTGTTCACAAATTCGAAATGATTTCACATCTTTGTATACTTGTCTACATTCTAAAAGGACTCATGTATCCCCATGCTTTAGACCATTTTGCATTAGAAAATAAATCACATATCACTTAAAAATAATTATTAAAACACAGAAATTGAATTTTAATTCCTCCCAATTGTTTTACATCAGGTACACTATGTAAATGTTTTAAAAATTACAAGGTTTTTGTAAATTTGTATGACAGGGTGTCTAATCACTGATAGATTATTGCGTATAATAAATTTTATCTGAAGTGGATAAGGATGGAACAATAATGCAACCTAATAGGTGACGAGAGTGATATTTTTAGTTTAGAGACATTTGTCTTTCCAAGATGACAGAATATGAATGTTTGAGCTAATAAGAAAATACTAAGTTGTTCTCTATGACAATTTGTCGTGCTACAGCAAAAATGAATCAAGCATCGCATCGAAAATAATACTAAAATTGTGAATACGTATTATTCTTGACACAAACTCAACGTTAATGTCGATCCACATAGCTTAGTTGAGCCGATTAAATTTTACTAATAGATCATTCGAGCTTGAACTGATTTGATTGTTGCCATTACCATCAATTGCAGCATTATTTCATTTATCGTGTTTCATGAAAGGAACAGCTTGACTAGTTAAAAACCCAAATATCTTACACAATTACTGCAGACATCATTGCAATTCCCTTAGTTACCTCCGCCAAGGAGGTTGTTTTTGCCAGCATTGGTTTATTGTTTGTCTGTTAGCAACTTTACGGACGAAGTAATAAATGGATTGACCTCAAATTTTCACCTGCGTCTCCGTCCAAGGAGGAATCCATTAAATTTTGGTGCTGATCCGGGGGACACAAACTGCGTGGCGAAGATCTGCGCTCTCCGAGTGCTTTTCTAGTTTTCATATTTAATGAATGCATAGAGAGTAATTAGTTTCTAGATAACCTGAAACTTGTTCACATTCTCATATTTCTATGAAAAACGATCCATCAATTACCACTAATTATCGGTCAATCTCAATACTTCTCCAATAAGCAAAATATTCGAAAGATCGTTACATAATCAAATAACGGAACATTTAAATAAATATAATTTATTATCAAAAACCCAATTTGGATTTCGCAAAAATTTCTCAACAACTGATGCATTATTGTAACAAATTGTCAAAATATTTTTGAAAGCATAAGTTGAATATTAATGAAATTAAAAAGGAATTTTGTTTTTTACAGCCCAATAAAAGTAATTACGATGTTTCTGCAGTGACTGAATATAAATACTATTGTTCCCATTATCGACACTTCCAAGTATCTCGGATTAACTGTTGATTCAAAGTTAAAATTCAACTCTAATATCAATTTAATAGTTAGAAAATTAGCTATTGGTATAAAAAGTATGACAGTAATAGTTAGCCAATTACCACCTTGTGCGATAATTCAATTTTCCTGTCTTTATTATGAGTCACCTTAATTACGCAAACATTTTATTTACTAAGCAATGTCCTTTATAAAAAAACTTGGTATTCAATTAAAATTGGCATTAAATATCTCAGCGAAAAACTCATCGAAAACAAAGCATTGCATTTCTAGGTCAATTCTCTTTACAAAACATCTAGTCATAATGAATACCCTTATTATATTCTTCAAGCTAATAAAAAATCTACCACCTTATACGACTAAAATGCTGGGACTTCCCCATAAACAGTATTCAAGATCAAATTTTTTTACGTGTTAAGTATAAGAAAAATGATTTAAAGAAATCCTTCATTAATGTCTCACTTCGAACCTGGAATTCGCTACCTAAAAGAAACTAAAAATATAGAAAAAGTAAAATCTTTTAAAAAACATTTAAAAATTTTCCTTAAGCAAAAATATATTTCTGGTAAATTATGGCTAGGATACAAATTTTACAACAATGACTATACTATAACTCATTAAAATAGTACTATAGTAACTTATCCATAGCCTGGAAGATTTGTTTTTGTAATTTATGTGAATTTTGTACTTAATGACGCTATTTAGATA
Organism: Hofstenia miamia; assembly: GCA_900660155.1. Lineage (NCBI taxonomy): Eukaryota > Metazoa > Xenacoelomorpha > Acoela > Hofsteniidae > Hofstenia > Hofstenia miamia. Next base: position 674,783 of record CABFPE010000360.1, read on the forward strand.
AGTTATCAGTTATTTAATTGTTAACATTTATATGAATAAAGAATTGTTTGTCTTATCTTCATCTTACCTAGCCCCAATGGTTTAGGCAAGCAACTCAACACTATAGCGCACTGATATAATTTTAAATATCAAATTTAATTATATTAGCCACCCATTAATAAATAATGTAGTGATTATTGGACTAAAATTTTTATTAGTAATTTTTTGGATATCTAAATTAGCACATAAATTCCTGTTACATTCAATAGTAAAAAACTGTGTAAGCTATTAATTTGTAACCCATGTATTGAGGATGCTTTTTCGTGCATTAATGTGCGTTTATAAATGAATTAACTACCTCTTAAATTAGGTCTTAATTTAAGACAAATTCAGCTGTAAGATGATCAATTGAGAACAAAAATAAAATTCAAAAATATTTCGCAATTGAGCTGCAAACGCTGAACAATGGTTAAATTAGTATTAGATTAATGGTTTGAAATCACGAATTTACGAATAACGCTGAAGGAACTTAGACAAATTCATTGGATGGCATAACTTTTAACAAGCATTTTGCAACAACAACAACAACAATTAAGTAATGAAAGATATGAGCTTTCCTAGTCAAGTGAAGGCTTCGCCAATACAAAAGAAAATGCCTTCGTCATACATTTATTAACGAATGCTAACATACAAATGACTAAACAATAAAATTAAAACTATATTCATAAATAATAAAATTCATAATATACACATTTGAATTGTACATATTTTATGCTTATTTAAATAGAAGAGCATTCATAAATATTCTATCAACTCATGCGGTGATAGCTTATTTAATCTTCACTCAGGTTTGCGAATCTGTCGTCGATTTTTTTGATCAAGTCCTCGAATTTAGCATTCATTTCGGTAGCAGACATTTCATTTGGATTCTAAAAGTACTTTCTATATAACAATTCTCGTATATTTTTAAAAAAAATTGTGTAAATGTTACCACACTGCAAATGTTGCAAATTTATAAAAAATTTCAAATTCAAAAAATAAAAATCATGATTGTAAATTTAATCGTATTATTATTAAATTTTATGAAATAAAGTTTGTGATAAAAAGCCTGTTTTAAACGAAAAACAGTTGAAAATATTTGGGAAACTTAAGAGAAACTAAGGATATTTTGGAAATTTTAACGTAAATAGCTGATGTGGACACTGCAAAAGTGCCATTTATATTTGTTTAGTGAAGTGCGTTGCACGTACACAACTCAATTGCTTTCTAGCTATTTTTTCAAAGAAAGTATATGAACACGTTTCAAATTATATCTGATTACATTTTGTTAATGCAATGAAAAAAATGTATTAGCAAAAGCCTCATTAGATGTTGAAAAAATTACCAAAAACTTCATGGATGTCACGTCGTAGATGAGGTCATTCATGTTTTGTTTGATTTCAGCCCATGTAATTTTCCTATCATTTGGACCCGCAGTGGAAACACATTCAGTGGCTTTTTCATGGAAGTGGACAATGTTTCGCATCATGCCAAGAGTTTTGTGCATTGGACAAAATCTAATTGTTGTAAGCATTAAACACGAGAACAACAGCAGCAGCAACAACAACATTAATAATAATAATAATAATATCATTCCATACATTTTTAAAAGTTCGTACAAAAATTGCTAAGCTGACAAGTTTAAGTTTACATAAAATGAGCTTACTTGTCATATGGTGAGAAACCATTTTGCTGTAAGAAGTCTTCTTTGATGACTTTCGCCGTTTCAAGAGTTACTTTATCTTTTTCAGCCAAAGTTGATTTACCTACTAATTGCACGATTTCACTTAGCTCTTGTTCTTCCTGCAATATTTCTCGAATAGTTGCTCGAAGACCTGGTACTTCCGGATGATGGGCCTCATAATAATTGTCTAACGCTGAAACATATCCAGAGAATGAAATATTCCAATTGACAGATGGAAAATGTTTTCGCTGGGCTAATTTTTTGTCCAAACCCCAGAATACACGAACTATACCCAATGTGGCTGACGTAACCGGATCAGCAAAATCACCACCAGGCGGTGAAACCCTAAAAATACTTGTTAATGGATAAGATATAATATATTAAATAAAATAGATATATGCTAGCATAAACAATTTTTTTAAAATTTGTAATATAGAATAATTAATTCGGTAAACTCATTAAGCTATTAGTGCAAAAGCAAAGCACATCTGAATATTTGCATTGTTCTACACAAATACCATTTTCGGTCGAGTAAACACCTGAGAAAACAAAAATAATCTGCGTAGAGAAACAAACTGATAAAATACGTACGCTCCCACAATTGTTACGGAACCTTCTCGTTTAGGAGAACCAATACACTGCACTTTTCCGGCACGTTCGTAGAAGGAAGCCAAACGTGTTCCTAGAAATGCAAATAAAAATACAATACTAAATTCAGATTCAGGAAAAGCAGCGAATTATCAACAGCCCGTAAAACTTGGTAAGTTTCAAAACATGTATAACCAGTAATGTCGTCTAGACAAACGAATCCCAATATTAGTAGAAAATACGATTTAGTATAATTGACTAAAGGTTTTGGTACAGCATTTTACTTTGGATTAGAGATGAATAGGCTGCGTTATAAAACTCGTCTATTGTATTGGCATGATTTTGTTTGCTGTTTTTCATATTATCGTAAAGAATAATTTAGTCATTTCAAAAACTTGTATTTAATTGGATAAGTACAGATTTTAAAACACGACTCGTATAAATTTATTTATACGTAGGAGTTCTATGATTTGCCCATGTTTAAAAAATATTTTGATATGCATGTGAATATGATAAAACTCTATTGTTAAGATTAAAGAATAAAATCATTTATTGCTTGCCAAACCTAACAATTATCTGCAAACACATGTTTAAATTCAGAATATGGTTCTTCCTGTATGTTTGATACAAAACTCAAATTAGACAATGGTAGCATTTCAAATTTTACCTAAATAAGCGGGATATCCTCCCTCTGCGGGCATTTGCGCTAAACGACCCGAAATCTCACGCAATGCTTCGGCCCAGCGAGACGTCGAATCAGCCATCATGCATACATTGTAACCCATATCACGAAAATATTCTGCTATTGATATTCCTAAAAACCAAATTAAACAGATACAATGGAACTAAGTTAGGCAAGGTCAAAGAAGAATAATTTGAATCTAAAATTTAACAGCAGCATCAAAATAAGTGTTAATTTCGAAAGCTGAAAAATGAAAATTTCAATATCACGCTTAAAAGTATACAAAATATGGATTCTAAAGTATGTATTTATTAACCTGCATAAATAGAAGCTTCTCTTGCAGCCACTGGCATATTTGAAGTATTAGCGACAACAGTAGTTCTCTGCATAATTGATTCTTCCCTTCCATCTTGTGTAATCAATGTCAACTATAAATGAATAATTGTTTAACTTAAATAAAAAATTTCATACATCAGGGAAATCTTTTAACACTTCAGCCATTTCATTACCTCTTTCACCACAACCTACATAGACAATTGCATCACTATTTGAATACTTGGATAATGCCTGTGAAATTACGGTTTTTCCACATCCGAAGGCTCCAGGGATAGCAGTGGTGCCACCTTGCACACAACTAAATATGATTTCGAAATAGAAATAATACAAACAAAATATAAAAGGAAAACATTTAAGCGAGATATGTTTGAAAATAGGGAAGATTATAACATATATATAAAAACTAACGGAAATAGGGCGTCTAGAACACGCTGACCAGTGATTAGAGGGTGATGAGCAGCTAACTTTTCAACAATAGGACGAGTTGTGCGCACAGGCCAAACATGAAACATTTTAAGACGCTTTTTTTCACCATAAAATTCCATTTCCAAGACATCATCCTCTAGAGAGTAATGTCCCGGAGGTGCGATATAAGTGATTGTTCCAGCATCATTTGGCGGAATCATAATACGATGTTCAAGAATTGAACTTTCAGCAGCAACACCATAAATATCTCCACCACTAACATGATCACCAACCTCAAAATAATAAATAAGTTATTTAGTTTCGACTATAAAGTGATATTGAATATAATCTCTACTAAAATATTCCAGTTTTTTAATGGCTTGCAAAGTTAAATAAGAGGTCCTACCTTCATGCATGGTGTAAAATCATATGTTGCCTTGCGATTTAAAGAAGGAATATCTATGCCACGAGGAATATAAATGTCTTCAGTATAACGAACGATAGCTTCTAATGGTCTTTGAATTCCATCAAAAATGGCACCCAAAATTCCAGGTCCAAGCTCTACAGAAAGTGGCTTTCCAGTTCTCATTACAGGATCACCGATTGTGACACCAGCTAAACCAAAGATCTCATTTGAAGTCTTAAATCAGGAAATCTCAATTTTCGAAAAAATCATTTCTCTATTAGACACTTCCTTACAATACTATTAATATAATATGATTTGCGCACTAACAAAGCCAATGATTACTTAATATCAGCATTTAGTAATTTTGCAATATTACATTAAAATCACAACTCTTGAGTTTTTTCAAAAAATTCTTGATCAATTTATATGACATTTCGGGAATGTACGAAAAATTTACCCGATTTTCTGCAAAGCGAGAGTTTAACGGAAAATTGGATCATTATCAATTTTAATATGCTTAAGAATTGGCTAAAATCCGCTCAAAACAACAAAATTTTCATGCAATTGCTGTTATTGTAAAACGTTGACATTGTGTTTGTGACAATTAAATCATGAGTTGTAACAAAATAACAAGGTTAGGAAGAATATTTTAGATATAAAAAGTTTCACAAATAAAATCCTGTGTGGATTTCCGATTACACATTGATATGCACTTGCCAGTTAAGAACTTTTCGCTTCTTGGCGAAGGTACAGAATAGTGCCACACGGATGAAAGAAACACTACTAGGGGGTTAAAAATGAAGAGAAATCCAATAAAATACATAAAAAGTTAAACAAATTTCATTATAGACCAGTTGGGTAGCACTATAAAAGCATGTGTTGATAAGGAAATAATAATTTGACTTCAACATTTTAATTATAAAAGTATATTAACGGAAATATGTAAATTTAGAACTCAAAACTATTGAAATATGCTTTCGGTCAACACCTTTAACGCGGAATAAACTGTATATTAAGAATGTAAATTTACATGCAATAATCAAAATGCTCTTAAAATTTGATAAAAATATCTACAATTTTTTCATTTTTTATTTATCTAAATGACCGCAAATAAAATTCTTATAGCTAGCTATCGATCTTATGTGAATAGAGTCCATTTGGCGAATTGTGTTATGCTGCATTACTGCAGTAATTTTTTGGATCTAACTCTTGAGTAATAATTAAGATAAATTTCTTTGAAACATTTAAAATAGATGAGATTTTCGGTTCTTTATATCTTTATATGCCTTAAAATTAATATAATTGTAACTAAAAATGCTTAGTAAATAATGTTTAAAAACTGTATATGGAGATCGAAAATTTATTATCCGAATTATCATTTTGCAGCTTAGTAGTGGTAGTAGTAGTAGTAGTAAAAGACTATTTGCGCTTAGCAACATAAATTAGCTACAATAGAGACACTTTAAAAATTGCTTGCATGAGTGTCTTTCATATTTCTCATTGAAGTACTCCCAGAAGAGTTTTGTCAGTTTGTTTCGCGTTTCAATGGATGGGTCGGCTAGATCGATATCTGTATTTGAAACGACGTAATTCGCTAAAACAGTAAGTCTATTAAAGTAAAAGAAAGTCGTAGATTGTTTGTGTACATGTTTTGTCGTGATAAAACGCTTTGTACTATCTCTAAAATTATAACAGTCTTTCTCTTGTTTGATATTAATGTACGATCCTACATCTACAGAATATTTCCCAGTGAGCAACTTGTGCAGGAAAAGGATGTCTAGTTGCTGTAAACAGAGCGAAAAAGGAAGAATATGCATTTTACGAAGGCGGTCGATATATGATGTACCCTGTGTAATCCATTTCATCACGTGGCTTTGGAAGGATTCTAATTTCATAAGATTCGTTTTATTACAGTGCCAGATAACGGAGCCGTAAAGTATGATGGGTCGAATGTATGTTTTGTATAAAACTAGTTTGATATATTCGGGGACATAGCTGGGTAAAGAGCGTTTTAAAATGGTCCACCTGGTATACGCCAAACGGAGTTTCTCTGATATATGATGGGACCAGTCTAGGTTCACAGCAAGAAAAATACCGAGATCTTTTACATAATTTCCAGTAATGCGAATGTCAGTGTCATCAAGGATGGCTACTGGCGAGCCCCACAATTCTCTAGGACAGTTAAAGTAAAGCAACTCGGTTTTCTTTGAATTGAACATCATTTTATTATTACTGCACCAATTAGAAAGTGAAATAAGATCATTTTGAAGTTCTGGAAGAGAGTGGCCTGTAATTTTGGCATCATCAGCGAAAAGCAAAGGTAGAGAGAAACGACATACATCAGGAAGATCGTTTATGAAAATAATGAATAACAAAGGTCCCAAGATAGAACCTTGTGGTACTCCACTGCAAACGTTGATGTAATGGGAGGATTGATTATTGATCACGACACGTCGTTGGCGGCCTTGCAAGTAGGGGATAGTAGACAAAGAAGAGATCCTCCAATTCCGAAATTCTTCAGTTTTCGAAAAAGAATACTGTGGTCAACCTTATCAAAAGCCTTTGCAAAATCAAGGTAAATTGTAAATACATCCTCGTTGTTATCAACAGCATCATATATTAGTTGAAGGTGGGCAAGGAGTTGGGTAACAGTTGATTTTCTTTTAACGAAGCCATGCTGTGCCTTAGTAATTTTTGCAGTAACAAAAGCATATAAACGGTTAAAAATTAGTCTTTCGAAGGCGAGAGATAATTTATTGAGAGACGCTATTGGCCGGTAGCATTCNAAATCTGATGATATAACAGAAACTGAGAAAGACATGTATTGGAAATTGCCATTCATTGAAATTAATACAATTCAATTGAAAAATAAGCAACGATAATTTAATACGATTCTAAAATTTACAAAGATATCCCAATATTTCAATCATTCAAAACGCTAAATTTAATTCGCAACAAAGTAGTAGTAGTAGTAGTAGTAGTAGTAGTAGTAGTAGTAGTAGTAGTAGTAGTAGTAGTAGTAGACTTTATTTGCGCTTAGCAACATAAATTAGCTACAACAGAGACACTTTAAAAATTGCTTGCATGAGTGTCTTTCATATTTCTCATTGAAGTACTCCCAGAAGAGTTTTGTCAGTTTGTTTCGCGTTTCAATGGATGGGTCGGCTAAATCGATATCTGTATTTGAAACGACGTAATTCGCTAAAAAAGCAACTCTATTAAAGTAAAAGAAAGTCGTAGATTGTTTGTGTACATGTTTGGTCGTGATAAAACGCTTTGTACTATCTCTAAAATTATAAGTCTTTCTCTTGTTTGATATTAATGTACGATCCTACATCTACAGAATATTTCCCAGTGAGCAACTTGTGCAGGAAAAGGATGTCTAGTTGCTGTAAACAGAGCGAAAAAGGAAGAATATGCATTTTACGAAGGCGGTCGATATATGATGTACCCTGTGTAATCCATTTCATCACGTGGCTTTGGAAGGATTCTAATTTCATAAGATTCGTTTTATTACAGTGCCAGATAACGGAGCCGTAAAGTATGATGGGTCGAATGTATGTTTTGTATAAAACTAGTTTGATATATTCGGGGACATAGCTGGGTAAAGAGCGTTTTAAAATGGTCCACCTGGTATACGCCAAACGGAGTTTCTCTGATATATGATGGGACCAGTCTACAGTATGAGTCAGATTACTTGGAACACGGACGTTTTTGACTGATTTGTTTGATAATTGTTCGTTAAAACTCTAGAATCACTTTCAAGTTGCGTTTATTAGTATCTGTATCAATTAGCATTACAATTTAATTAATTTTTAGATGTTTTTAAGTCGTCTTTAAGGCATTGACTTATTCTGTTTGAAATATTAATAATTCAAACGTTTTCATGATAGGCCTATACTGAATACGGATTTTGTCATCAAGTTGTTATTATATTAAGAATTAATCGTGTTATGAAATCATTACAGAACAATAAAATATAAACAACAACTAAACAATTTTGTTCATTTTTAAGTTTGACACTGCCATGCCGAGGCATCCTGATATCGTGCAGACCGAACGAAATCGAGTTGTTAATTTATTTCGTGATGCTAACATGGGACAAAGAGAGATAAGTCGAGTGACAAGTATACCACCTCCCACAGTTAATCGAATCATCNACCACTGCTTACAAAGCAAATGAAAGCCAAGCGGTTCTCGTGGGCAAAGAAGTATCGGTCGTGGACTCAGGAGCAATGGAATTCAGTGAGTTCATTTATCAGAAATGTTAAACTTTATTAGGCAATATTATATTAATATTATACATTTTCGTCATTCAAAATGTTAATCATATTTTCAAAATTAAGTCAAAACTATTCAAAAGGTATTTCTAAATCACACTTTTTGGTACTGAGTAGCTTAAAATGTTAAACAAATTCCATGTTTACGTGTTTTATGATAAATTACCCATTATCTCAGATGCGCCGTTTAAATTTAAGGAGACTATGTTCATTTTTAGGTCATATTCAGTGACGAATGCACGATTGAAGTACATATGCAACAACCAAAGTTTGTTCGGCGTGGGAGCGAGTCCCTTTCATCGAGTCATGTGCGACAAACGATGAAACATCCCCCGAAGGTAATGATATGGGGATGTATGAGTGTGCATGGTTTCGGTCGTCTTCATATTGTCGAGGGTACAATGCGAAGCGAACAATACATAAATGTTCTGGAAACGTGTTTACTGACTCAAAGCTCTGTACGATATGGCAGTGACTCGTTTATATTCCAACAAGATAACGCGCCCTGTCATACTTCAAAGACAGTCAAAACCTTCCTCAGCAGCAAAGGTATTCGGGTTCTCGACTGGCCTTCTAACAGTCCAGACATGAACCCAATTGAAACATTATGGGCCGTTTTGAAGAATAAAGTTCGTCAAACCACCTGCACCAGCAGAAGTGACCTTATCAATCGTATATTGACGCTTACGACGCGAGCTGGTGAGTTGAGCGATAGATTCAAGGAAACTTGCAGAAAACTTATTGCTCAAATGCCAGACAGAGTTGAAGCCCTCTATAAGGCAAGAGGAGGTCATACTAAATTTTAAACTACTTTTTATACTTACTTTTTGCTTTTTGTTGGTTTTTTATATCGAAATACATTACATGTTATGAAATAAATGGCTTTTTGAATTATCAAAATATATTATTTTCGAAAATATGAGGGTGTTCCAAGTAATTTGACTCATACTGTAGGTTCACAGCAAGAAAAATACCAAGATCTTTTACATAATTTCCAGTAATGCGAATGTCAGTGTCATCAAGGATGGCTACTGGCGAGCCCCACAATTATCTAGGACAGTTAAAATAAAGCAACTCGGTTTTCTTTGAATTGAACATCATTTTATTATTACAATTAGAAAGTGAAATAAGATCATTTTGAAGTTCTGGAAGAGAGTGGCCTGTAATTTTGGCATAATCAGCGAAAAGCAAAGGTAGAACGACATACATCAGGAAGATCGTTTATGAAAATAATGAATAACAAAGGTCCCAAGATAGAACCTTGTGGTACTCCACTGCAAACGTTGATGTAATGGGAGGATTGATTATTGATCACGACACGTTGTTGGCGGCCTTGCAAGTAAGAGGATAGTAGACAAAGAAGAGATCCTCCAATTCCGAAATTCTTCAGTTTTCGAAGAAGAATACTGTGGTCAACCTTATCAAAAGCCTTTGCAAAATCAAGGTAAATTGTAAATACATCCTCGTTGTTATCAACAGCATCATATATTAGTTGAAGGTGGGCAAGGAGTTGGGTAACAGTTGATTTTCTTTTAACGAAGCCATGCTGTGCCTTAGTAATTTTTGCAGTAACAAAAGCATATAAACGGTTAAAAATTAGTCTTTCGAAGGCGAGAGATAATTTATTGAGAGACGCCATTGGCCGGTAGCATTCCACATTGTGTTTGCTTATTAATCGATTGCAGTTATATGTTCCCATATACTAAGATCCAAAAAATAATTTTTTTTATTTACTTGTAAGATATGGCATTTGTTGAGACTAAAAAAGTTTATTCTGCTTTAAAGTTGTGCTTATCGCAAACATATTTTACGTTTTGAGTTATAAATTTATGGACTTCCGTTAACATATTTTTAAAGTTAGAAATTTTGAAATCAAATATCATTATTTTTATCAACTGATACTTTAGTATCGACCGCGTGCTATCGCTTCTTGATAATACAGTACTAAGAAATTGGAATTAGGAGAGAATACGAGAAATTTCCAAAATACGGCCGCGTAATTCTCTGATATTTATTGATTGAATATAGAGGTTTTATCAAATACAATCTTTCAATACATGGACAACGTTAGAAAAAGATTTGAATAAAAATGCCTGAAGGCTTAAAATTTCAATAAAATTTTGATGTGAATTCATTCCAAAATATTTTTATAATATACTTACATGTTTCTTCGTAGACCTGAAGAGTTGCTGTATCAGCTTCTAGTTTAATAATTTCTCCTACAAGTTTATTGTGTCCAACTTTAACTAACTCGTACATAGCTGCTCCACTCATATTTTCAGCAATAATAACTAGAATATAATTTTAATATGCATTTAACTATATAAAATTACCAGGCCCAGATATGGAGAACACGGTACCATACTGTACATCGGCTGAAAATTGTTCTCTAGGAGACATGATTAGAAAAGAAAATAAAAATTATCGTTTAAAAGCAGTTCAATTTCCTGAAAGTAAGGAAGTGTGAGTCCTTTTAATCACAACTAAAACTAAAAGACAATATGACAATAGGATTTGAAATTTAAATTATTTTTGCTTTACCTTTAAGTATTTTTTAAATTATGTAATTATTGTATAATTACTAGATTATTTTATTTATAAGAATAATTTTTCAACCTAAGTTTGTATTTGACAAAATTCTCACAGGTTAAAATAAATAACGTCCGTTAAGTTGAATAGAAACTAGAAACTAAAGTGTGCATTTATTTCCAATTTGTATATGAAATATTCTGAATTTACTATACGAACTAATACGTTTTGCATCTAGTGATCCTTCCGTTAAAACAAGGGATTGAAATTTTTTAACAATTGCAAATCTTCAATTAGTGAAACATCAATTCTTAAAACTCAAAGATACACAAATTATGCAAAGGCTAGGGCATTTAGGCATCGAGAAAATCAAACCGAAAATATGTTGTATGAGAATGTGAAGTCTGAAAAGCCTGAGGCAAATATTCTAGATGACATTGACGTGGATGAGAAAAGTGCTTTATAGTTACACAATATGCATGTATTGGTTCGTTCACTATTTGAGAAGTGAATGACATTCACACTTGAAAACTGTCGATAAATTGCCAAATGTAGATGGATTATAATTGAAATTTCGCCGTTAAATTCATTTGAGAATATCACTATACCCTATGAGAATTCACGTTTCTACAAATCAGGATCAATGCTGAGGTTGGTTTATATTATTGGATTTTGTTTCTGAAATTCCATCTTGCGAAGACAAACGGAATTTTGGATATATTGTGTCAAGTTCTAGTTACCAATTTTAGGTTGTTGTATTTTTTAAAATGACATGTGTAATGAAATACCCCAAAATGCTTTGACAGTTTTTTTAATCACTCTTAACTTATTCGATCTGAGAATTATTTTAAACAATTCGTATTTCTATTTGATGTAAGCAAATAGATACAGATATGATTTTAGTTAAATTTTTTGTTTCAATAATTTATTTTTAGTAGTTGTTAGTGGATTTGTTCTAGAATTCCGTTTAAAGTTTTCAATATTCACAGTACAATTAATGAACCTTTTCTTATGCATTAATGTATTTTAAAGTATCTTTCACAAATGTATTCAATATTTAAAAATTTCATTGTCAAATGATTCAAATTTAAGTTAATGCTTGAAGAGCATAAAGGTTTTTTGTCGATATAGAAATTTATAGATTTACATTATTATAGTTAAATTCTCAATTAGTGTTTTTTTGTAACACTTGTCCACAGATTCACCCATGTATTATGTTTTTTCAAGTACATATATTTAATATTTTTATGAAAGCCAAGTGGCAACTGGAAAAAAATTTTTGTTTAAATAAAACATTGTACACCTGTAAATTGAAGTATTAATTTTAATAAAAGTAATAAATTGGACGAATATATCAAATTAAAATTTCATATTAAAAGCAATTTTTAGCTGTTGCAATCACTAGTCAGGCGTATAAAGGCGAGTATTATGAGATATCAAGTAGTTATAGCGTCGAGTGTAGTCAGCAAGTAGTCGCATGTTAGGGAACTCACTAGAGGTTTATAAGCTATAAATAATAGTCCTCTAAAAATTATTCAAAGTTCAGTTTTGGTAAATAGTCATAGATTTAAGAAATTTTTCCATTAACTTAATTGTTATTGCTCTGTCTTCATTGTCAAAGCAGCAGCAAGGTCTGCTAGTATTTTAGTAAATTTCATTAATCGTAATCTAGAACATTGTTTGCTATTCATCTCGTATGTTGTACAAAGTTGTAGTGTGTTGTTACTAAAGTAATACAAACATTCACACTCCAAAACAATAAGAATATATAATGAAGTTTTGAAAAACAAAAAAACAATTAATATAAATTTAAAGAATCTGTAATTATTTTTTTATTAGGAAAAATGTTGTAGGGATAATATTGAGGGTTGTCTTCATCGTGAAATGAAATTGAATTGGATATTAAATGACAAATGTTTTGAATACGGCACTACTTCAGTTAATACCGATAAATTATACGAGTAATTTGGTGTTTTTTCATCATACTATTCCATTATTACAAATTTTTTGTCCTGTGATTCCATTTAAAAAAATCAACTCCATTTCTGATGATAAATATTCAAATTGGAATATTGAAGTAATAGTTAAATATTTTACATAAAATATTATTCGAACGCAGTTCCTTTGTAAAAATACTGATATTTGTTAAGCTTGCTGTTGTATTCCAGTATATAAATTTTAAGACATTGATAAAATTGTAATTTCAAATAATTGGAGGAGGCTATCAAGTTTGTTTACTTTCATAAATTCGAGCTACATTATTGTTTCTAGAATTATTGTTGCTGTTTATACGAATATTTTTACAATTAAATTATCTGATATTGCTATTTTCATTTGGAATAGTTTAGGTTTTATATGCGGCTAGTGAGTCTTTTGCTAGCAGCTGCTAGAAGTCCAATGATAAAATTCCGTTACGGAAAGCTTCGTGCTATTGTACCTGAAATAAATTCTGAGCCAAGCGTTATTGTTAATCAATTTACCAGTGATCCACTGAAAAAGAAATTTGTCTCTTTGGAGGAAGAAAGATATGTGATGTCTTCTTTACCAACTCGTTTTCAGCGACAAACTTATATAGAAGAAGAATTAGAAGCAATTAATCTCGGATTACAATACAATTAAATTAATGTTTAGAATGGAAATAAGTTTTAATACACTTTTGAGTTTTCGTTTACTTAATGTACCTTAAAGCAATTTCTTCTATGATATCTATTGTAATTCAATTGGATCAAATTATTGCTATCTTAGTCTATTTTTCTTTAGAAACCTCATTTCGATACGTATATATATATATATATATATATATATTAATTCTAACTCAAAAGAATAGGTTTTTATGGCGATGTATATAATAGTAAGCATTAAGTTCTTAAAATTTTCTACCAATTTTGTGTTTGTCTTTAAGTGAGCAAAAATATTTGCTAGTTTATATGCTTAATGAAATTATCGCAAACATTGTTCATTAAATTATTGTATACCTTTGGCAAGTTTTAAAAACAGTATGTATAAAACAGTTTATGTGTGGTTTCAATAAAATCTGAAAAGTTGTTTGTTGAAACAATGTTCACAATTAGTTGCAGTGCATTATCTGGATTTACTCCATTGTTCTAAAACACAAATTTGTTACAATTCGTAAAGTCCAAACTTCTGGCCCAATGCATTTTTTTGGGATCTCCGGGGTTTTTATGAGAATATAACAATTATAAAACGTTTTTTGCAGTGAGATCACATTCGTTGATAACGATTTGTATGTTATTTTACTTTGAGGATTTTGCTCATTATAGAATGGTTTGATGTTGTCTCGTGATGCTTAAGTTAACCCCAAGCCTGCCTTGGAAGCAATCAATAGTATACGCTTGTTTTTCAGATAACAATTTGCTTTTGCAGCTTTGCTTTGAGGAAATTCAATGACATAAATATGTAGGAAATCCTAAAGCACACTGTAATGTCTAATATGACGTACTTTTTTACAAAGACGTGCGCAAACGGACGTGACAATTAATGTAATCTTGTGTTTTAGGATTATATTATCTGAAAGATCCAATGTTGTTTCATGATGCTGCAAACTACGAAATGTGAGTTCGCTTTATAAAGTCCTCTAAACAGTATTCTTTTAAAAAATTTTCCACAAATTTTCAATTCAATTTTTTCCAACCAGTTCTGTCACTTTTCGAAATATCCAGAAAATATGAATTGAAATATTTTCAAAGTATGTTTTGATAGACGATAATTATTTCTAAATTCTAAATTTAGATTTTGAACCTGAATACATGCATATTTTTCTATCTATATAGATATAGATATTCAGATATAAAAGTATTCAAATCCAGCATCTTTTACCGACAAGTCTTTTTTTTAATTACATGCCTATTCTTTTCATTAATAATTTTGAAATGTATTTTGTGTTATTTAATTCTAATATTTTATTTTGCTCTTTTACCTAATTCTTATTAATGCATTGTCAGTTGTTCGTATTTTTAAATTTTCTTTTAATCTGCAATATTGATCTAACCTCATATGATATGGATTAGTCTTTATTTCAAATGCATTATCAAAACAATATTCCAAATATGGAGGATTTAAATTTATTCCTTACTTCTTTTCTCTCAATAAGAGCCTTTTGGTTATTAATTCAAATTTGATAGCTTTTTTAATCTAACGTTTATTAAGGTGTCACACTTTTTATTCTAAAAAATAATACAGCTTCCATTTCTGGCACTATTTGCCACATTTCAATTACATTTTCACTGTTTCTGTACAAGGTTGGCAATCAAAACCAGGGTGCATTTTACTCCTTGTTAGGGCCATTTGCATATTCATATTTAGTACGCGTGTAAAATTTTGCTACGCTAAATTAATAGTCACAAAATTTGGTTTATATTAAAATTGTAAGGAATACATAAAAAAGAAAGTTAGCAAAATAAATGCAATTCTTGTTTTCCAATGTTTTGCGCACTTAAAATTTGAGCATTTATTGCACAAGGCTGGATGCAATCTTGGTCTTGCATACTCAAGACCGGAAGTTAATCTAGGGATTCCTTCTTGGTTGCAATGCCCTATACCAAGAGCTATCTGTTCAGTATATGTTATTATTCTAGACATAAAATATATTCCATGTAAACGTCAAAACCCTGGCTACTATCACCTGATCACAGCGGAATGGCGCAACCTCAGCATTCTAAGGATATGTAGAAAACCACATTTATGTATATGAAATTGTTAAGTATTTAAGTTAATGCAAAATTTTTGGTTAAAAACAATGTGTAATGTATGTCAATAATGCTTTTCAAGTGGCAACACACTGCTCATCTGCTGTGAGAGTATCAGATGGTGAACAAAAAATAATACGTTCATTGAAATTTGTCATTTTGGAGCTTCGCTGGGCGGGACAGTAATGATCAATTCTTATGTATTGCAAAATCAACTTGAAACCTTGAAACCCCCTTAGAGCTTTGTGAAAAGCTTAGCACAAATAACAAGTATTCTTCATCTGATAAATAGATTTAATTTGGCAAGAAATCGTGCGTATTCGATTTTCTGCAATCTGTGCTGAATGTTTTTTATATTTTTGCTTATTGCTATTTAATTGTTATATATTTTTTCATTTTTTTCTGTGATACATGTCATTTGTGTCACTATTTGCATCAAATACTCAGGCATAAACCATAAGTGAGGAAAGTGTTTCATGCTTTGGCATATTAATAGTATATAATTTTGTAACAAGATGTTGCACCCGTTCGTTAAATGAATATTTAGTAAGTTTGATTGGCAAATGAGACAGAAACTTCCATTTGGTACGTGAGTCTTAATTAAATAATATATTTTGAAAAAAACGGTCATTCTCATTTTCAAATTTTCTATTCAAGGTATTCTGCTCTTGGATTTTTTGTTCATGCATCTTCTAAATTTGATAGGATTATATTGAAATCCATTTCTCTTAGTGTCCAATAACCTCCGTTATTTTCCCAATTAACATTCTCCAATTGATGTTTAATTTTTGTTTCAGTTATGTGAAATTATTCTTTAAATTTTCTTGAAATTCGGCTACGATTGGACTGTGTGATTAGTCACATTTCATCTAACACATAATATAAAGACATCACATGCCTACGGCTATGATTAGGCTATGTAAATATAATTGCAATGCAGTCTAACCGTGGCTTAAGTGACAAGTATTTTTCTCTCAAGCTATCGAGCTCAATTCGGTCATTCGTTATTGTAATCAGTAATTTTTAAACTTATTCCAATACAAACTTCTTTACCTCCACGTCCTAAGTGATTCGGCTCATTTAATTTAGTGGTTAATGGTTTGGGTTCAGTAAAGCATCGACGGGTATTTAGCGGATAATCTCCTCCCGGGGAAGAAATTAATCACAGAAGCAGCATCAATATATTAATATTCAATAAAATAGTAGACCTAATATAAGATTCAATACATAAATATATATCATTTTTTTAAATATCATTTATATGCATCTCGTACAAATTGGCCACAGCAGCATTAACCTGGTATAAGGCTGCATTCATTATTGTTTAATGATGTGTTATGCAAGAGCGAGGTGAACAGACAAATGTTTTAGTGCAGCGTCTGCATTGTTAACATAATAAATCCAGGATAAATTGAAACTTTTCTTTTATGTAGATTGACAATGGCTCACTATATTATTAGCTTGAATACAGTGAATTAACTTGATCTATGAATCCTAACAATGCTGATGACTGTGAACAGGGAAAATATATGGTTGCTGAGGTCATTTGTGTCTATTTCATATCAATCGTTTCATTTTTAACAAATAAAACGAAGATTTCAGCAGCACTTGCACATGCATCAACAATGTCAAATTCTGTTGAAACAAAATTCTAATTTGCTGAAACTCCTGTGGAAGGACATACTGAAGCAATGAATTCCAGAAATCCGAAGACTTTACAAATTTATTATTGAAATACTATTTTTGGCGTGTCCAAAAAGTTGATATATCCTACTCCTATATTTGTAGACACCATTCACATCAGTTGTAAACCAAAAGTTTTGAATAAAACTTTTTTTACTGTATTCCAATAATTGTTGGTATAAAATCTATCTTTCGTTTTGGATGGTGACATTTTATATTGCTGTAAATATACAATGAATTCATAATTTGGGATTAGGTTTCGCAAGCTTTTGGTATATTTTTACATCTCTTCAGGAATGTCTTCTTTGAATATCACTAACTATAATTTTATTTAACTTAAAAATATATTATCTTAATTTAATTGGGTATAAATAATTTTCCATTTTCTGATATATTCTAACATTTTTCCAATTCTACAATATATTCAATGATATGATCTAGCTGTGCCACCTTAGGTGAAGCCGTTACCACAGAATTTAAATCTTAGATTCAACCCGTTTGGGTTTCGGATATTCATTTGCCTGTTTTAGTAGTCTTATCCAACTGTGAAACTAAGACTCTCTCATGATATCTAAAAGTGTTCACAAACTATAATAATTCTAATCGTATTGCCTTCCTGTGTATTTCTTAAACTACTTCTTAAATTTAACATTTATCACAGTAAATTGATTTAGCTTTTTATTGCGCTCTAGTATTTTATTCTGTCTACTTGAATTCCTATAGCTTTTCCTAGGCACCTTTGCTTAATTGGTTTTTTCAAAACTCTTCTATTTTAGTCTATTTTAACAACTCGATACTCTAAAGCACAATTATTTTTAAATGGTGTAATTAAATCTCTAATTTTTGTTGTTTCACATTTCCAATATTTGGATTTCGTATTCTTCTGGCATATCCAACCAATTCATTATTATTGAAAGTAACAGACTTCTATTAATCAAATATACTAACAAGTTACACCCTGAATAATATTCAAATTTCTAACGCGTTTTTGTCGCTTATTATGGCCCTAAGTGAATTAAAGTTACAATTCTTGCTGAATTAATGTCTTTCAGGTGTACTTCTATTCCATCGCTATTTCTGTTTCACTTCTACAACTTTGCCACTTGCTAATAATTTTTTATCGGTTCTGACGCGATCACAAAGAGGACCCCTGCAATCGTACAGAGATCTTATTAATGACAGTGTAATTACTAAAGATGAGCATCAGGAGAAAGTTGTTAGACAATTGGATGAATTGTATACTACCTTAGATGGCTACTCGCTTAAAGGCACCTCTATTTGGGCGAAGGTATAATTAATATTATTCTGTAGTTTAACAAAGCATTTTAGATGTTAGGGCAAAAACCAAAGCGTCCTCCGCGTGGCCTTTATCTTCATGGCGATGTTGGTGAGTTTACCTTCGAAGCTTTGTTGACATTAGTTATGTGTGTTTGTTTCAGTGGTCTATGCTAAGTTAAATCTACATACACATAGAAGTTAGGTGTTCTGTCTTTAGAGGAGACAGTTTTGAAAAGCATGCGTTTTATTCGAAAATGATGTAATTTTGTTTTAATCTCGCTTCTGACCAGTAGGTTTTGATGTTGAAAAATAATGTAAAAATGTATGTTTTTTTGTTTCGAAAGTGTTGAATTACATTTAGTATTTTGCATACGATCACTAGATCTTTCCAACCTTACTACGTTTTGATAACAATTCACGTTTTCCGCTTAAGAATATGATCGAAGTTCTCAACTTTTTATATCTTCCCAGTTTTTGCGCCATAAGATTTGACTTTGCATTCTCCAAATAGCTTTGTTTTAAAAAGGGCTTTACAGTCTTCAATGGTGTCGACATTGTTATGTAGTGGCTATAAACAAATTGTTGAATGGTCCTGCAGATTTAACTACTGTAAATGGATCTGACAATACATTTTGATTTCATTCACAAATTTTGGTAACAATAATTCGAATAAATACGTAAGCTGTTTAGGATGTGGTAAAACAATGTTAATGGACATCTTTTTCCATCAAGCGAAAGTGAAAAAGAAAATCCGGACCCATTTCCATTCGTTCATGCATCAAGTACATCAACGTATGACACTTACAATTCATTCACTGTTAAATTTTGGCTTTAGGAATGCATCATATTAAGCAGCAAATCCCGCCAACGCCACGAACTGAAAAACTGAAACCCTTTGACCCAGTAGGCCCAGTTGCTGATGAAATTGCCAAAGCAGCAAGTCTCATCTCATTCGATGAATTTCAGGTATTTCCATTTATTTAACGTTAATCATAACTGACTACAGGATTTCTCGCCCACAATAGAATATCATGCAGTCGTATCTGAGTAACTTAACTGTAGATGTAGTGTATTTCAAAAACATTCAAAACATTGAATGACTATAATTCTATTTTAATTGAGTGGGGGTTAAAATCAATTGAACATACCAATAAACAGTGTGAAGAAAACATAAAGTTGCATGTACGAAACAGACTGCGCAGACGGAAGCTAAGATTGAGTGCATGATAGTTTATTTTGAGCCATAAATCCTGTAAATCGATATTTTTCAGTTTTGATTTTAAATATTAGTTTTGCTTTATTCAACGAGAGTTTTTGATTAGGATTTTAGGTGACTGACATTGCCGATGCTCTCATACTTAGAAGATTGTTTACCGAATTATTCAATAAAGGCATCGTCGTTGTTGCAACTTCGAATCGTGCACCTCAAGGTAATGAAATCTGTATATTAATTGGCTTGTATTCCAGCATAGTATTTAAATTGCCAAAAGCATATGTATCTATATGTATACACATGTATATACTAATAATCAGAACGCAAATGCTGATTGTTAGCATATCGACCTTTATTATAGAATTTTTTCACGTAGATCGCGTTTGAGCACAAAAGACTTCCCTTGGAACTTAGTTTATATTGTCAGGAATAACACGATTAGCTTGCACAAGAACTGTTTTATCTGAAAGATTTACCAACTTGTAATTATCTTTTGCCTGGCAGCAATAGGTGATTTGAAGTTGAAATAGTTGATCTTCAATTATTGGTATTTTGATAGTAAGCAAGTACTTATGTTCGAATACCGCTAAAACTCGAGTTATAATATCGTTCAAACAAGGACACCTAATGTGCTAAAAAAAATTGCAATTATCGGATTGTTCACAGTATCAACTTGTATCACGAATAAAAACATGGACTGCTCACAGGTTGAGTTTTAACAGATGATTGAAATTTGGTTGTGTGAAGATCATCTTTTGAGCCCGTTTGTTATTCACTCTCGACATCAAAATATTTGGGTTTCTAATAAAAGGCTTTTCACTTAATCCGATTTCAAGCAGAAATTGTAGCATTAGAAAAATGACATGTACCCAGTTTAAATGACATGTCAGATAAATTTTGTGTTTCTCGGTTTCACATAATGTGATGTAAAGTTTTGATGAATTGCAATTCCATATTTTATTTAATAATATGAATTTTATGATGTCATTTATTTCACCTTTACGTTTTGCATTCAGATCTTTACAAGAATGGTCTTCAGCGCGGCAGTTTCCTTCCTTTTATCGATGTCCTAGAAAATTTCTGTCAAACAGTTTTTATTGACTCGCCTACAGACTACCGTCAAAGAGGTACGCGTAATTTGTTGGTCTCTTTTTAAGTCACATTTAGGCATTCCATTCGAAAATGTATTTTTTGAGTAAGTTTGTTATTATTTTCGATTTGAAATGTATGATTAACTTCTTGGTAAAATAGGTGATAGTAATTTAATGCAGGTGATTCGTTGAAATACACAGGAAGAACTTTTTGTGCTATCCCCTCTATAATTTTCTCTCAATTAACTAACAAGTTGATATGGTTTACATTCAAGAAATTATTGCTTTAGCTATGAGCGTTTTTTCCGTATATTATATATATATATATATATATATATATATATATATATATATATATCTTAGGCATGTTAATTTTAATCCGCTATAAATACTTTGTGGTACAATTTGTTTATTCAATTAGCAATATTTGTGTTATACATTTCAAAGTTTAGTTCTTCATCTCCAAACACACTTCGAAAGTTGGATGATATTTTTCAATCGCTAACAATTTCAGAACATGCTCCTGTTCTACCTCGGTCTCTAAGCATTTTGGGCCGAACTATATTGCTCCCTTTATCATGCGGTGGTGTCACATATACTTCATTCCCAAGCATGTGTGAACAGGTTTTAGAAATATTCAATTTATTACATTTGACCCTACATTAATATTTATTTTTGTATTCCAAATTTATAGAAGCTGTTAATAATTTAAGAGCATTTAATTGGGATTGGGATTCGATCAGAGACATCACGTAAGGGTTGTGTATCAATGTGTCCGCAGTCGGGCACGGTTTTAAAATGTTATTTATAAATTATTAGTTGATATCTTCTCAAACCACATTACATTAATGCAAAAAGCATATTTAGTTGTGATTAAATAGTTAATTGTGTAAACCTCCTACGAATTTAATAGATTAAGCAAAAATGATTTTTTTGGAATACTGATATTATTACGCACAAATTAAGAGCTTAACAAAATTCGAATTGATTCTTTGGAAATATACTCAGTTTCAACGGACATAAGCCAAAGGGCTTCTAACTATTCTGCGCTCATAGTTATTCATATTTTTTATTAAAGAAAAGGTTCTTAATACATCATATACCTCGAACTTGGTGTGACATGCTTTTACGTGTAAACAGGTATATTTTTGGGAAAAGATTAAATAAAAATCAATTGGCCTACAAGCTAATTATAGATTCCTAATCTGAAAATATTTTTAAAAATTTTTGAAATCGTTTTTATATAATTTTGCCACTTTTTGCTCTTTCTAGCCATATACAAAGTTTTCTTGTGGTTTAGCCTTTCTACACTATTTTACAAACCAAAGCGACAAAAATGCGCCATTAAATTGGGACAATAAGAACGTCAAAGTTTTAAACCTGCAACACGAAATTGTCACAATTTTAATCATAATACATTTATATTCTGTACATTTTAAATTTATTAATAAAATAATTATTGGTATCATTTTTGTATGAATGGTGGCTGAACAATTTTGGTTAGGGCTTAAACTTAAATGCAGTCTGTTTTTGGGGCATAACCTATCATTCTACGAAAATTTGTTTTGAGCGTCTCATTGGCTTGGTTTTCAATACCTAATTCGTCAGCAGTTATTTTAAATCAACATTCAATATTATTTTGATTGTGTCTACAGCAAAGCATACTTAAGAGATGTTAACGGACATTTAAACTGAGCTGCGGATTGAATAAAAAAGTTTTTTATGACATTATTGTCAACGCCATTGAATTATTAAGCAGCAGCACACTTACTTCATCTACGCGGTTTAGGCCGATATTTGTTAATCCCTACTGTGTTGGTATGTTCAAATACGATTCACAACTCAGAATGAAAAATACTATATTAGTATTGAGCTGACATAATGTTTAATGTAGCAGCCAACCGCTGAATCATTTGAAACAATAATTTGATGCTTACATGTTTCTGAAACACATTGCATCAATAACGTCATTGAAAAACCCATCTTCGCCTTTTATAGAATTTAATTTATTCGCAGAATTCTTTAAAAATTAATGAATTCTGTACAGTTTCTATACTAACGGTTTATATAGGCTTTTTACATATTGGTCCTCTTTCAACCAAGTATTGATAAGGTTAGTTTTAGGCTTTGGGTGCAGCAGATTATGCAGCGATAGCAGATGAATTCCACACCGTTATTCTTCGGGACATCCCACAGATGAATGCATTCAAACTAACAGAAGCAAGACGATTCATCACCCTTATCGACCAATTTTATGCACAGAAGGTTTTATAACATTTTATGTTCCTGTTTATAGTTTTGCTCTCTATAGGTCAAACTCATTTGTTCTGCTGAATCTTCTGTAGAAGAGTTGTTTCTTTACGAGTCTCAGTCTGATACATCTGAATTACATTCTCTTCATTCAGACGAAGGCGTCTATTCTTCTAAGGTATCATTCTTAAATAAGAGTCTTTATTGATTTTTACAAAACTCGTTTTCCACTAATTTTCGGTAATTAATTTCATCCATATTTACAGAACGATTTACAAAGGTTTTCCTTTAATAAAAATGATCATTTAAAACCTAACATATATTTTATTTTTTTTGGAATAGAGGATACACTGGGCAACAATGATGCTTTAAAGAATATATTAAGGAATATACTTTGAAGTAATCAAAATGGATTGGATTTTCGGATATATATTAACAAGGTTATCTTAACGTGGTTATATTCATTGAAAATGCACTTCATTTTACGTCTAAATTTTAAGAATCTTATCAATTTCATGTATGTCAGTGATTTTTTTCTGCAATTCAATTCCAAGATAAAATTGAAAGTCATACCTTTCTTCCTACCATGAAGATAAAGTGAATACTATCACTACTTTAACCATACCAACTTAATTTAATGACATTCTATTTCAAATTATATTTTATTTTATACTATTGAGGGAGGTGTGTTATCTATACAGGGGGGCTAATTTTTCCTACACTAACTTTGCATTTACATATTTCAAACGAACAGTAAACATAATCTTCGGATTTATTTGTTTTCAACTAGTCTTTCATCCAAGTGAACAAAAGAGACAGGTCATAACATGGCCAATCCTTTTTATTTTGAGCGAAAGTCTAACTCTATTGGAAGATGGACAATGAATTAAAGGCTTTCTAAATATGATTCATTGACGTTTAAATGAGAATGACCTTTTCACATTAATTGAAAAAAATGAAGGCATTATGATGCACTCTACAAATGAATTAAAAATAATGCAAAATAACTACATTAAAATTAAATTGAAAACTTCCAGTACTACTTCCGAAAGATAATACATGATGTGCAACAATCTTTGATATATAACTTCGTCAGAAAAATACGTTTTTTTAATTATAGAAAATGCATTCATTAATCCTTTGGAGATTTAAGAAATAAGGAGTGAGCTAATAAGTAGAACGTAACAATGTCATTTTGAAATGATGAGTCACAACTCATAACATTTATCATTACATATTTCTTATGAGAATCTGTTTTTCGTGAAGATTGGAGAATTTTCATACTGCATAGCCAGCAATAAACACCACACTTTGAATTTCCCACTGATCATGTTAATTAATTTCAAGGTTTTCTAAAACAAAGTAATCTTTCTCAGTTAAGATACAGTTGATAAATAAATGATTATTTTCCAATTCATTGAAATCTTCAATTGTATTAAATTCACCATAATTTAAGACTTTGTTTTTGCAGGATTACGTGTGAAGACTGAGGAAAATGTCTTTTTCAATTAGCGCAAGTGTAAATTTCGTTCTGATTTGAAAAACTTCTTTATATCTGCACATGTTGCTCTCAAGATTATTTATTCTTTGTCATCGACCAAATCATAAAAATTGATTTGTCTACTATCTTCAGTAATCCAATTATTTCGGACAAATCTAAAGTGGCAGGTATCGCGCATAATTCATATAGAAGAATCATCAGTAATAATGATTGTATCATTATCACCTGCATCAATAATTTCTAACGCTAATGAATACAGTTCCTCAGTCTCAATTCCACTGACAGGTGCCATTCAAAAAAAACAAATTTTGTCTTTGAAAAAAAAAGACTATTAACATAAAGCACATTAAATTAGTAGTAATTCCATCCTCATTTGCAAAATATCCATACAATTGTCTGTCGTGATATTGAAGTGAACCATGGATGTATATTTCATCAATGATTAAATTTATAAATCTTGACTTGTTTTTCAAATTGTTGATTAGTTTTAGAAAACGTATGTTATCCACTTTATATAATGAATTCATCCTTCGGTGCTGTGATCTTATTTTGAGGTAGTTGCACTATGTTACGTAATTCTTCATATAGTATAATACAAGCAATTGAAAGGCAAGACGTTAATAAGAAACGTCATATAAAAGTCTTTTGCATTGAGTAGATATAGTTGATTATAAATGAAATTAAACTTTAAAAAGTCACTAGAATTGTTTGGTTCAAATCATTGCTTAAGATAACTAATTTTATTTACCAACAGACTCCAAAATTTTACCTATAAATTATTAATAAATAAAAGGAATTTCGATATTCAAATTTATAGTACGTTTCATTTGACTTACATTAAGATTTCAATGTTAAACAAATTGTCGAAAGTGCAAATGATCCAACCGGAGTGCTCGATGTTATGAAAAAGTTTAATGAAGAATTGTGTTTCATATTATCTACAGAAGGAAAAATTTTTGAAACTCAGTTAAAACTCTTCAAAATTAATTCGGTCTTTTTCAAAAAATACTTTTTCTTCATTAATAGTAGAATTACGGCATTTAGTATGCATTAATTTGATACGTCAATCAATATACTTGGTGGCTCATCCGGTACAAGAGTTTTATTTCAACTAATTTTCTGCTTATGTAATTTATCCCAATCTAAGCGGCATATTCTACTTTTTTGTGCACTTGAAGTTAGCATAAGTCAAACGTTTAATCCAATTTTGACATTTATTTTCATCTATGGCAAAACAGAAGGCATGAGCAGATTTACCTTTGCCTCTTTCAGAAATCTCATAACGAATGCGACGTACTTTTTCTTACCATATTGCAATCAGTTGAAGTTACACATAAATAAACATTGAAATGCTTCACCGAGACACGTTAAATTTTTATATATAACATCTCGTTGGGTTTAAGCTAGAATGTATGTGGTCGTCATTGAAACTCTCTCTCATCGTCACTTTGACTTCCATTCAGTTCAATACATTTCTCTGCAAAGCACATGAAAGAACCGATACCAAATTGGAAAAAAATCACCTGGGTATTAGACTGAAGTTAATAAATCACAGTATTTATAAGTTCTACAGGGGAGGTTTTTTTGTGAGGTAGATAAGCAGGGTCCTTTATGTATCACCAGAACTTCTCAAATGCACGCTCAATAATTTTGGTGATTTGTCGCCATCATTAGATTGTGACATCTAAGATGCAAATTATATTAGAATATTACAATTAATTCTACATACGAAATCCAAAACACCCTGTACACTAGGGTGGAGTGAATTTGACATAAACATTTTTTGGTTTGGCAATACCAACATACATTTTCATTAAAAATTTGTTTGTTGTGTTACCTCAAAGCAAGTATATTTTGATGCCATCCAGTTCAATAATCACTTCGACTGTCAATGTCAATATTACAGTGCCAATGTATGCACAAACAGAATTATGCGGTTAAAAAAGTATTACTATGTATATGTAGTCTTCATTGTATATAAAATATATCATATAGCTTTTGTATATTCTCAGAAAAACATACAAATTCACACTAAACAAACAGCATTCACTGAAAAAATCATCTACGAGATGTATTGCTTTTTAAAGATGTAGCTTTTGACTTTAAAACGTTATCTTTAAATTTCTTTTGAAGATTATTGAATAACATGTTAATGCAACACGTTGCAAATCAGCTCACAGTGAGAAACCCACTCACACTGAAAATTATTTGATTTCATAACAAACAGTAATTATTCCAAACATAAAGTTAAATAATGTTTTCTTACACCTTGAAAACAAATTTCCAATGTCACACAACCTGTTTTTGATTTGAACACATTTTCACAATTCAATACATCCTTGTATTCAGAGCTATAAATGTCATCACCAAGTAAATGTCCACCCTAATAATCTTGCAATCTATCAACAATCTTCTGTGAAATCTAGGCTGCTATATATATATATATACCACAATTTCAATTTGAAATTCATTTAAATCCAGTAGGTCATCTGCATCTATAATGTTGTCTAAATAGTCCCCATTCATTTGAGTGTGATCGATTATGGAAGCAATATCTCACCATGTAACTTTAAAAACGTTTTTTATTTTAAAATCACTTCGGAACTTCGCACATCATAGAGACCAAGCAACAAGCGTCCACCCGACATTTGTTGATCGCTGCCAAATTGTCTTTTAGAGAGGGTACTAAAATAAGATCATATCCTTCATCTAATAATCTTTGTGATAAATTTAATATATTGATCGCATTTTGATTTATAATGCAAAAAATTTTTATCAGGTTAATCCAGGAAGGTTGCTCTTTTCCTCTTGGCAACCAAATCTGAAAAATGTAACAAAAATTTCGCGCTCCCATCATTAGTACAAATATGCAAATGATGAACTGAAGAGTCTGACTTTTAAATGTCCCACCAAACATAAATTAGCTTTAAGAATTCTCCCATTGTACGAGCTTCTTCACAATTTGGAAAATGATGTTGTAATGCAATAGTTATATGAAAGATGTTAAATTCTGATTTCACATTTTGTTTTTTATTTACTGGATTTAAAGCTAATGCTGTAAGTTTGTGACCAAATCGCAGAATGTTGATTTCTTTTTTGTACGGTATAGTTTTTAAGAGACGAACCACATCATAGACAATATTCACGTCATTATCTTCAAAAAAGCGCAAAGATCTTTTGTTGCGGTTTGTTGAAAACAGATGTATTCATAGGACTATAGTCCTAAACTATTCCACAAATTTTCAAATTTGATCGAGATAATTCAGCAAAAAAAGGACTTGCATTTCTCAAATATTACACTTCAATTAACATTTTCAATAAAACTTTCTCCAGAGTTTAATGCCAGCCATAAAGCAGTAAATGCTATCATACAAATTCTATTCTCCTGTGCTGTGGGATTGTTTATTGTATCTCAATGCTGGTTACGAATGCATTTCATCAAACAAAATAACACTCAGTATTTGAACTAGTATATTGTTCATCAATAAAATTTCATTTCACCTGATGAAGTACTGCATGCGCTGATTATTGAAAATGTGAATTTTAGCTTTATAATTATAATGTAGATTGGAAAGATCAAAGATTATTGAACCATCGTCTTCTAGCTTTTTATGAAGATACAGTACGCCGTCAAAATTGCTTCTCAGTTTGTTCTAGATTTTCATGTTTTTGTCGCAAATTGTACGACTGTAAAATGCTATTTTAGGGCTTTTTGTATACAAAAATATAAATGTATAATCAAAATTTTGTCAAGTATCCTGCAATCTTCACGGCTTTAACCAGGCTGGGTATACTTTTACACAAGGATTTAAAGTACCATGATGGAAGGTACTTCCATATTTTGGTTAAGGATTGAGCTAAATCAGCATTTCTTTTCCCCTCGTAGATCACCTTTGGTAGCCTCATTTTCACCTTTTTCAATTGGTGGCAAGTCTGGAGAATACGCTAGCGTGGTATTTTTCCCCGGACGTACATTTCCACCAATACATATTATGTATAGGTGTGTTATCCTCCTGGGGAAAAAACTATATAATGGCATAGACTGAATATTCAGGAATAGCGTTTGCTCACTTTGTCAATAATGTAACATTTGAATCGATGTCCATTTCGTTTTATAGATAATATTTCAATTTGATCATATTTTAATGACGTGTTTTGTACAACTACGTGTAATTTTAGGAAGAAGTATCTTCTCTTAGCATATTTACCGGTGAAGAAGAATCTTTTGCATTTAAAAGAACAATTTCTCGTTTAAAAGAAATGCAGTCGGAGAAATATTGGCGGAAATAGTTTTTTTCAATTAAACCATTTTATTTCAATTTTAAAAGTAGTATATTTGTATTTTAGATGTTCAAATAAATTTTCTACTGATCCCATTTCGCTTAAAAAATATTTAGAATTTTGATTTAGTAGAAAAGAAATAAACTAGGTTTTTGGATGTTACGCATTAAGCAGCTATTACTCTAAATATCAAATTCATTATTTTGTTAAATCTTTAAAAAAGCAATTTTAATGAAGTTTTTTTTGCGCAATTTTTATTTTACCCATTATTTTATTTGCTTGCAGCCATATTGAAAACTATTATACGTTTGTAATTTGACACTTTTCACATGAATTACCAGTTTCTAATAGTCAATATGTATCTGAATAAAAAATATATTATCTTGTGCCATAGCCTACTTAAAAACATAGGCTATGCTTTTGCATATTGCGGAATTGCTGCATTTCGTAATTTACATTTTTTTTTATTTTTTATTAATTACGACCAAATACAAGAAGACTATTCATGCTATTTTTAGGCAAGGTGTTGGTCAAGAATTTGTTACTGTAACTGAAGATTTGTATGAAATTTAGCTTGATAAGTTTTTTTTATTAATTTTCATACGGACCTTAAAACTACATTCTTCTAAATTAAGATTAGTCAGTGTACAAAATGTTATCTTCCACCTATTTGCAAATAAATTTTTATATTAGTATGGTGTATAGCTGATGAATGGAATTTCAATTTCGAAGACCTCGCCAATTTTAGTTTGTGAATATGTACCGGTAAAGAGTAATTGGTTCTAATAAATATGATTCTTAAACGTCCTATACGTGAGTACAAATGAATCATTTTAAGATAAATGTGGGTTTGTAAGCATGAAAACTTGGTGGAACTTGTGCCTATAATCTACTTCAATTTTTGGAAAAGCTATATTTGGAAACACGTAGGTTAATTGTGCAAGGTAACTGGAAAGTTCATTGAAATATATATACAGTACTAGCCAAAAGTTTGGGAACAGCACCCTGTCTAAAGCGTGTTTTTTGCAATTTCCTGGAAACTTCGTAAAATTCCTGGAATTCCCAATTTTTTTTAAAATTTACAACAGATCCAATTAGCCAATCAAATTAACACAACTTTAGAGTTACACACAATACACTGAAAAAGCACTATCATTATAGTTTGAAATATGGTCCGTGGTATTGAAATTTCACCAACAAAGCATGCTCAAATTCATATCTTGTACGAGGGGGGGTACAATAATCGCGCTATAGCTGTTAGAATGGGCGTGTCATTATCTTCGGTATCCAGAAGTGTTACTCGCTATCAGCAATTGCAAAATTTTTCCTCTCCCAAGCAGTCTGGAAGACCAAAAGTGACAACCCTCAGACTGACCATCTCATTCATCGTTAAATCGTCAATCAACCATTGTCTTCATCTTCTGAAATCAATGCAAATATAGATGCGGTAGTGCAGAATGTATCAACACGCACCATTAGGCGTCGATTGAATACTACTTTTGACCTTCCATCGTGCAAACCGGCAGCCAACCCCCGATTGTCTTCAAAGAACATTCGAGACCGGTTGCACATCTGCAGGCAATACCAACACTACACCCCTGAGATGTGGCATCAAGTAATGTTTAGTGACGAATCCAAGATTTGCCAGTTTACATCATACCGGCCACACGGTCGACGACCAAACAACCAAAGATTCAACCCACGTTACACGCAACAAACTGGCCTCAGCACCTTCTGTGATGATTTGGGGTGCTATAACTGCGAATGGGTGTGCTGGTCTGCATTTTTTCCTCACAATGAGACAGTCACAGCCAAGGTCTATCTCAAAATTATTCAGGAGATGGTGCTCCTTGCCACAATGCCAAAGTTGTAAAACAGTGGATTGCATCACAAGACTTTCGGCTGATTAAGATCTGGCCGGGAAACTCCCCAGACCTCAACGTCATAAAAAATTGCTGGCATCACATCAAAAACTATCTGAGGAAGCGCCAATGCACATCACTCAACTATCTGAAGGAACACATTAAATTCGTATGGGGCACAGAGATTACTGATGATTATTGTACAAGCTGGTCGAGTCAATGTCAAATCGCATTGCTGCGTGTTTGGCCAATAATGGAGGACATACAATATTTTCTGAATTAACTATTTATTTTCTACACGGTGTTATCATATTGTTTCTACATTGTGTTATTATATTGTTTCTACATTGCGTTTTTTAGTGTGAAATACAATTTCTAAATTTGGAAAGTGTTCCCAAACTTTTGGCCAGTCCTGTATATATGTATATATATATTGTCCTTGAAATTCTAAAAGAAAAGCACCCAACTAATAGGTCTGTGGACAAAAAATATATTGTAAATAAAGAGCCCGGAAATGTATACATATCTATTTTTGATGAAATAAATACTGAAGCAATCCGAAAATCGGCTTTAAGAACACATGGAAGTCATGGACCCTCAGGATTGGATGCAAATTATTGGAGACGGCTATTAACTGCTCACGAACAAACATCAATTGACCTCTGCAGAACAATATCGAAAATAGCAAGAAAGATCGCGACCCAACCTTTGGGCATTGGGAACAAGCAAATATATAACGTATGTCGGCTGATCCCCTTAGATAAATGCCCTGGCGTTCGACCCATTGGTGTAGGCGAAGTTCTAAGGAGGTTAATTGGTAGATGTATTGTTAAATGTGTTTCTGCCGATCTTAAGGAATTGGGTGGAA
>CABFPE010000360.1:707443-722420 GCA_900660155.1 Hofstenia miamia
TATATATATATATATATATCAGGGCGTTCTAAATCTACAGGCCATGAAGACGAAACATGAGTTAAATTATTGTAGGCTGGTTTACATTAAACGATGTTTTCAAATTATTAATAGATCAACAAAAATACAAACATTTAATGAGAAAACTTAGCTTATTTAGCCGGGGTAACACAGTTAATGGGAAGAAAGCAGCTTACAAAAATTGTTTAAAAATATGTTTACAAGTCTTATCAAAGCAGACTGAGAGCAGTTACAACTTTTAAATCCATTAATAAATTTAAAACAATTTACAATATGCTTTCTACAGTGTGTAATATTTCGATAAATTTAAAAAAAGAATAATATTGAACAACATATTCAAAAAATGTATTCGAAGGATGCTGTAAGCCACCTCTGGAAAGCATTTCTTGATATGTTCTGGACGGATTTTCGTCTTCTGCACAAGCAAGTTCTTTATGTTTTGATGCTATAAATCCAGAAACCTAATAAAGCGCTAAATACTCTTCAGTTGACAGGTTTTCCAAGCCATTGGATGATTGATCTAAAGCTTCAAGAACATTTTCACTAAGTGCACATGGAACATGAATGGCGAAAATCTATTTCTCTCGGAACAATATCAAGCCTAAAAAGATAATACAAAGAAATAAATATTTATAATATGAATTACATGAAATATGCGTCACTTAATATATTTACAATTTATGTATTTATATAGGGAAAAGTATGTAAACCTTACCTAGTACACAGCTGTGCCATATCCAACCGGTGAGTGTTGAGTAGAGAGATCTTGATTTAGTCATCCATGTAAAAGCAATTGAAATTATTTCTGGAGAATATAATTCCCCGTTGCTTCCTTCATTAAGCATTTCAAGTTGCGAGATGATAAAACTTTGTTTAACTGCGTCATCATCATTAATAGGATTTTCGCCTTTAACAGGACGATATTACTTCATTTAATTGAGACCAGAAACGTATTCGCTCTTCCTAAATTAGCATTCTAAATAATAATAATAATTATATATATACATATATATATATATATGAACAATTGATTACATAATAAGAATTCCCATTTGCAAAGGAAACATCTAAGGTATGAACAAATAGGAAATGCCTTGAGATTGGTCATGTCTTTGGTTTACCTATAATTTACTTCTATTCTATAAACAGTAAATGACAAAAATTGCTACGAGCCTCTGTAATAAATTCTACAATAACTTACCAGAAGAAAATCCATAGGTAGGCCCTACTTTAAAAAGTTTTTTGAATTCAGATACTTTAATGCTTATTGTTGTTTCTGCGCAATCCACATTTAGCACAACACTCCAACTACAAACAGGCATTGACGAGAAAGAAGCATCTATAGAATCAGCTATGACAACAATCTTAAAGTCATGAGAGATTCGAATATCGTTTATGAATTAATTTATTATGAGCATATAAAGAAAATGATTACGGTTTTTTAACTTTTGTAGCACATCGTTTTTAAAATTGGACGAACAATTACTCGAAATTGAGTGCATAGATAGAAATTCTTTCAATTGGTCTTGCTTCACATTTCTAACACTGGGAAGAGATTTGTGAGAGTTCCGAATTGGCTCATTTCTTGGTATAGACGTTGATGGCACATTTAGAAAAAGAGAGGGAGTAACTATAGGTACCATATGACCACCTTGTACTTTTCTTGTGATTACGTCATCTGGCCAATGAACTCTGCATGCTCCAATATGTCTTGTAATATTATTAACAACGTTGGGTAAGGCATGTATCCAGCGGTTCCTCATAGATGTTTCCTTAGGAAATGAAAAAACAGGAATTCTTTCTTTGTGCAATATATTAATTTCTGAATTATAATTCGAGCGACATCCACTAACGCAACATGTACTAGGCATAATTCGTTTAACACTAGAAGGACCAAAAAATTTAGCCCCCACTAAGAACCAACTGGGTCGAAACAACCCTATACGGTAAAAAAAGCGAAAAATAGTACAGAAATAAAATTGAATTTATACGTTTTAAATTTTAACAAACAAAACGCTTAAAATTCATAAAATTGATGAAGGAACACAAAGTTTATGATAGTTCTTACTCCCTAATTGTTGGACGAACAGGGTCTGCCCAGCTAAACTCGATGATTTCCACATACACTTTTCTTACAACTAGCACATATTTCGACTGTTTTGTTGTCGCATTTTGCAACCGCACATCTTGCTCGTTTTTTTAGCACTGCAGGTTGCTTTGTTCGACCGCGCCACTGCATGTCTCTCTTTTAAAATCTCCTAATTGTTCTGCCACATGTAGGATAAAGCCTCTGCGTGTAATATTTGAGCTAGTAGTTTCTTTGAACAACAACCAGGAATTCAAAGCAGTTTTGTCCAGTAAATCATAAAAAACCTCGACTGGTCAGCGCCTTGTTGCAGCCTTTGTAGTGTAATGCCTCAACATTGAGTCCACAACATCAACCCCAACTTTAGAATGGTTTTACATTTCAACGATTTCAGGTTTTTTCTTCGCAGAGTTTAAATTGACTGTAGGGTTATCGTGTAACTTTACGGTTTGGCTTGCACTGATATGAAACAGCAACGAGTTTAGAGTTATCCGAAAACTTAAAAAAATCGGATGCGTAAAGTTCTTTTTTCTTCAGCATTTCTTTGCAGAGATCTTTCGAATTCAGTCTCACTGTGCCCACGTAAGTAGTCTTCTTGGACAATAAGTATGGTATGGTCGACGTATTCGTAAAAAAATTATCAGCTGTCACATTCAATCCTAATTTCAAGAAAAGGTTCCATAATGTTCTTTCCCACTGAGTCACAAAGGCGACCTATTTTTTCTTCTTTACCCGTGTATGGAATGTAGTTTAGTATATACTTTGTTTTGCAGTCGACCAAAACCCAAAATTTTATTCCAGACTTATCTGGTTTTGTTTTTATAAACTGAATGAATGGACATCTATTTTTCATGGGGAGTAATTGCTCGTCAATAGTCAAATTTCTGTTGGGGCTATAGGAAGCAATGCCGTTTTCCACAAATGTATTTGTTAAATCTCGAATATGAATGGACTTATCGGTATTTAAGTGTTCAGAACGTCTGTTTGGGGTGTCAAACCTCAAGTGTTTCAAAATATCAAGGAAGCGATTGCGAGGCATAACTTCCCGAACTATTGGTATGCCAAAATCNTGTAATGCCTCAACATTGAGTCCACAACATCAACCCCAACTTTAGAATGGTTTTACATTTCAACGATTTCAGGTTTTTTCTTCGCAGAGTTTAAATTGACTGTAGGGTTATCGTGTAACTTTACGGTTTGGCTTGCACTGATATGAAACAGCAACGAGTTTAGAGTTATCCGAAAACTTAAAAAAATCGGATGCGTAAAGTTCTTTTTTCTTCAGCATTTCTTTGCAGAGATCTTTCGAATTCAGTCTCACTGTGCCCACGTAAGTAGTCTTCTTGGACAATAAGTATGGTATGGTCGACGTATTCGTAAAAAAATTATCAGCTGTCACATTCAATCCTAATTTCAAGAAAAGGTTCCATAATGTTCTTTCCCACTGAGTCACAAAGGCGACCTATTTTTTCTTCTTTACCCGTGTATGGAATGTAGTTTAGTATATACTTTGTTTTGCAGTCGACCAAAACCCAAAATTTTATTCCAGACTTATCTGGTTTTGTTTTTATAAACTGAATGAATGGACATCTATTTTTCATGGGGAGTAATTGCTCGTCAATAGTCAAATTTCTGTTGGGGCTATAGGAAGCAATGCCGTTTTCCACAAATGTATTTGTTAAATCTCGAATATGAATGAACTTATCGGTATTTAAGCGTTCAGAACGTCTGTTTGGGGTGTCAAACCTCAAGTGTTTCAAAATATCAAGGAAGCGAAGCGATTGCGAGGCATAACTTCCCGAACTATTGGTATGCCAAAATCCGAAGACCACATAGATTTTGAAGATAAATCCCAATATACCCCGTATATACAGAACAGCTATATAATTTTTCAAACTCAGTTTTTGATAGATTCCAGTCTGGCTCTCCCCTCTCAGTAACCCAAGTAACTGAATTGCTAACAATATCATGAAGCATTTTTTCTGTCACCAAACATTTCCAAGCAGACACTTCATCTGTTATTTTTTGCCGTATAAAATTTTTAGGACCTGGCGGAGTAATTACAACGTTACGTGTTGGTGTCCTACCTGCGGACGATAACTCGTTGGATTAGCACTTCCCATAGTAAATCGTTTTTGTCAAGAAAATCAGAATTTGGGTTAACATTTTCTGCGTTTGCTTCTTCTGTACCTTCATCAGACGAGCTGAGAAGTTGTTCGTCATTCAGAGGAAATGCTTCACTTGCTTGTTCTCCATCCTCATTCACTTGGCTGTCGTCAGATTGATATGGATGCAATTCATCATCAGCAAATTGTTCTAATAGCATGTAAAGCCGCTTGTCGCTGTGAGCGCTTACTTAAACTGCAATATGGGTCGATATGATCCAGTTGGTACTTGAAGGATAATGACAGTGTAGCACTTGCAAAAGACGCTTACATTAATATGATTGCTTACAAACATATTTGCCTTGGGTAAACTTTGCCATCTAACCACTTCACACCAAGCCATCAAAGTAGTGAAGTGGGTCGAAATGACCCAGCCGGTCCTTCTAGTGTTAAATGTGTGCAGGTGAGGTAATTCGTGAGTAGTATTAAAATTTTCGCCGCTAGAGGCATTATAACTGGGAGTAATTAATATGAGCGTACCAGTGCACCAGCCTACAATAATTTTTCTCTTGTTGCGTCTACATGGCCTGTAGATTTACAACGCCTTGATATATATATATATATATATATATATATATATATATATAAATATATATATAAATATATATATATATATATATATATTTGCCGCTTTTTTCTTTGGAAAATGCATTTAGCAGACATCGCACTTTTTCCACAAAAAACCTATTTTATGGCCATTGCTCCCGCAGTATTCACTCGAGCTTAAATATATTTACCATGGGGTAGGTAAATTGAAGAGACACTACTCTTCAGAATTTCAAAGATTTGTTTGGAAACGCGGTAATGATGAGGTTTTTAAAAACATTTAGCGGGAGACAATAATTTATATATATATATATATATATATATATATGTATTATTATATATTATATATAATATATTATAATGATAAAAACTATTTTATAACAAACAATCAATATTCATCTAATTGCATCTTGTGTGGATTGCCTCACGACTCTGTTGCGGAAAGTTGATAAAAACATCACATGCGTCTTGCTTGATATCATCCGCGGTTTTGGGCGTGGTTGTCAGGGTTTGCCTCTTAACAATTCCCCACAAAGCATTGTCACACGATGTCAAATCGGGGCTACGAGGTGGCCAAGCATAGCGACCAACCCAGCGATCGCCTAAGTGTTCACTTAGAAACTGACGAGTGGCTATCGCAGTGTGCGCTGGAGCTTCGTCCTGTTGGAAATAACGCGTTTCTATGACGCCCAAATTTCGTAGAGCAGAAAAGACATGTTCTGTTAGTAGACGGCAATAATAAACAGATGGTAAGCGACCTTCAATGAAAAAGCCCCAATCGGGGGATTACTGGACATGGTGGCCCAAATCATAACCATGGCCGGATGCATCTGCACTTGCTGGCGTAAGTGTAGGTTATCTTTACTCCGGAACAACACGTTATTCATCTTCCTTCCTCCATAGACTGCGTATTCATCAGAAATGAAGAAATTACTTTGCGCTTCAGGAGAAATGCTGTTCAGTAATTCCTCGCACACTTGAACCCTTCCTGCGTGGTCAGCATCTGTTAGAAATTGGCAAAAGGTTGGCTTCCATGCATGATAGCCTTTTTTATGACAATGACGATGGAGAGAAGAGTTGGGTACACCCAGTTCTACTGATCTCTTCCGTATACTAGAGGTTGAAGTTGTTTCAATCGAAGCATCAATGCGTTGAGTGTTGCTCCGCCACACTACGAATGCCAGGTCTGCCCAAATATATATATATATATATATATATATATATATAATTCTTAGGCATGTTAATTTTAATCCGCTATAAATACTTTGTGGTACAATTTGTTTATTCAATTAGCAATATTTGTGTTATACATTTCAAAGTTTAGTTCTTCATCTCCAAACACACTTCGAAAGTTGGATGATATTTTTCAATCGCTAACAATTTCAGAACATGCTCCTGTTCTACCTCGGTCTCTAAGCATTTTGGGCCGAACTATATTGCTCCCTTTATCATGCGGTGGTGTCACATATACTTCATTCCCAAGCATGTGTGAACAGGTTTTAGAAATATTCAATTTATTACATTTGACCCTACATTAATATTTATTTTTGTATTCCAAATTTATAGAAGCTGTTAATAATTTAAGAGCATTTAATTGGGATTGGGATTCGATCAGAGACATCACGTAAGGGTTGTGTATCAATGTGTCCGCAGTCGGGCACGGTTTTAAAATGTTATTTATAAATTATTAGTTGATATCTTCTCAAACCACATTACATTAATGCAAAAAGCATATTTAGTTGTGATTAAATAGTTAATTGTGTAAACCTCCTACGAATTTAATAGATTAAGCAAAAATGATTTTTTTGGAATACTGATATTATTACGCACAAATTAAGAGCTTAACAAAATTCGAATTGATTCTTTGGAAATATACTCAGTTTCAACGGACATAAGCCAAAGGGCTTCTAACTATTCTGCGCTCATAGTTATTCATATTTTTTATTAAAGAAAAGGTTCTTAATACATCATATACCTCGAACTTGGTGTGACATGCTTTTACGTGTAAACAGGTATATTTTTGGGAAAAGATTAAATAAAAATCAATTGGCCTACAAGCTAATTATAGATTCCTAATCTGAAAATATTTTTAAAAATTTTTGAAATCGTTTTTATATAATTTTGCCACTTTTTGCTCTTTCTAGCCATATACAAAGTTTTCTTGTGGTTTAGCCTTTCTACACTATTTTACAAACCAAAGCGACAAAAATGCGCCATTAAATTGGGACAATAAGAACGTCAAAGTTTTAAACCTGCAACACGAAATTGTCACAATTTTAATCATAATACATTTATATTCTGTACATTTTAAATTTATTAATAAAATAATTATTGGTATCATTTTTGTATGAATGGTGGCTGAACAATTTTGGTTAGGGCTTAAACTTAAATGCAGTCTGTTTTTGGGGCATAACCTATCATTCTACGAAAATTTGTTTTGAGCGTCTCATTGGCTTGGTTTTCAATACCTAATTCGTCAGCAGTTATTTTAAATCAACATTCAATATTATTTTGATTGTGTCTACAGCAAAGCATACTTAAGAGATGTTAACGGACATTTAAACTGAGCTGCGGATTGAATAAAAAAGTTTTTTATGACATTATTGTCAACGCCATTGAATTATTAAGCAGCAGCACACTTACTTCATCTACGCGGTTTAGGCCGATATTTGTTAATCCCTACTGTGTTGGTATGTTCAAATACGATTCACAACTCAGAATGAAAAATACTATATTAGTATTGAGCTGACATAATGTTTAATGTAGCAGCCAACCGCTGAATCATTTGAAACAATAATTTGATGCTTACATGTTTCTGAAACACATTGCATCAATAACGTCATTGAAAAACCCATCTTCGCCTTTTATAGAATTTAATTTATTCGCAGAATTCTTTAAAAATTAATGAATTCTGTACAGTTTCTATACTAACGGTTTATATAGGCTTTTTACATATTGGTCCTCTTTCAACCAAGTATTGATAAGGTTAGTTTTAGGCTTTGGGTGCAGCAGATTATGCAGCGATAGCAGATGAATTCCACACCGTTATTCTTCGGGACATCCCACAGATGAATGCATTCAAACTAACAGAAGCAAGACGATTCATCACCCTTATCGACCAATTTTATGCACAGAAGGTTTTATAACATTTTATGTTCCTGTTTATAGTTTTGCTCTCTATAGGTCAAACTCATTTGTTCTGCTGAATCTTCTGTAGAAGAGTTGTTTCTTTACGAGTCTCAGTCTGATACATCTGAATTACATTCTCTTCATTCAGACGAAGGCGTCTATTCTTCTAAGGTATCATTCTTAAATAAGAGTCTTTATTGATTTTTACAAAACTCGTTTTCCACTAATTTTCGGTAATTAATTTCATCCATATTTACAGAACGATTTACAAAGGTTTTCCTTTAATAAAAATGATCATTTAAAACCTAACATATATTTTATTTTTTTTGGAATAGAGGATACACTGGGCAACAATGATGCTTTAAAGAATATATTAAGGAATATACTTTGAAGTAATCAAAATGGATTGGATTTTCGGATATATATTAACAAGGTTATCTTAACGTGGTTATATTCATTGAAAATGCACTTCATTTTACGTCTAAATTTTAAGAATCTTATCAATTTCATGTATGTCAGTGATTTTTTTCTGCAATTCAATTCCAAGATAAAATTGAAAGTCATACCTTTCTTCCTACCATGAAGATAAAGTGAATACTATCACTACTTTAACCATACCAACTTAATTTAATGACATTCTATTTCAAATTATATTTTATTTTATACTATTGAGGGAGGTGTGTTATCTATACAGGGGGGCTAATTTTTCCTACACTAACTTTGCATTTACATATTTCAAACGAACAGTAAACATAATCTTCGGATTTATTTGTTTTCAACTAGTCTTTCATCCAAGTGAACAAAAGAGACAGGTCATAACATGGCCAATCCTTTTTATTTTGAGCGAAAGTCTAACTCTATTGGAAGATGGACAATGAATTAAAGGCTTTCTAAATATGATTCATTGACGTTTAAATGAGAATGACCTTTTCACATTAATTGAAAAAAATGAAGGCATTATGATGCACTCTACAAATGAATTAAAAATAATGCAAAATAACTACATTAAAATTAAATTGAAAACTTCCAGTACTACTTCCGAAAGATAATACATGATGTGCAACAATCTTTGATATATAACTTCGTCAGAAAAATACGTTTTTTTAATTATAGAAAATGCATTCATTAATCCTTTGGAGATTTAAGAAATAAGGAGTGAGCTAATAAGTAGAACGTAACAATGTCATTTTGAAATGATGAGTCACAACTCATAACATTTATCATTACATATTTCTTATGAGAATCTGTTTTTCGTGAAGATTGGAGAATTTTCATACTGCATAGCCAGCAATAAACACCACACTTTGAATTTCCCACTGATCATGTTAATTAATTTCAAGGTTTTCTAAAACAAAGTAATCTTTCTCAGTTAAGATACAGTTGATAAATAAATGATTATTTTCCAATTCATTGAAATCTTCAATTGTATTAAATTCACCATAATTTAAGACTTTGTTTTTGCAGGATTACGTGTGAAGACTGAGGAAAATGTCTTTTTCAATTAGCGCAAGTGTAAATTTCGTTCTGATTTGAAAAACTTCTTTATATCTGCACATGTTGCTCTCAAGATTATTTATTCTTTGTCATCGACCAAATCATAAAAATTGATTTGTCTACTATCTTCAGTAATCCAATTATTTCGGACAAATCTAAAGTGGCAGGTATCGCGCATAATTCATATAGAAGAATCATCAGTAATAATGATTGTATCATTATCACCTGCATCAATAATTTCTAACGCTAATGAATACAGTTCCTCAGTCTCAATTCCACTGACAGGTGCCATTCAAAAAAAACAAATTTTGTCTTTGAAAAAAAAAGACTATTAACATAAAGCACATTAAATTAGTAGTAATTCCATCCTCATTTGCAAAATATCCATACAATTGTCTGTCGTGATATTGAAGTGAACCATGGATGTATATTTCATCAATGATTAAATTTATAAATCTTGACTTGTTTTTCAAATTGTTGATTAGTTTTAGAAAACGTATGTTATCCACTTTATATAATGAATTCATCCTTCGGTGCTGTGATCTTATTTTGAGGTAGTTGCACTATGTTACGTAATTCTTCATATAGTATAATACAAGCAATTGAAAGGCAAGACGTTAATAAGAAACGTCATATAAAAGTCTTTTGCATTGAGTAGATATAGTTGATTATAAATGAAATTAAACTTTAAAAAGTCACTAGAATTGTTTGGTTCAAATCATTGCTTAAGATAACTAATTTTATTTACCAACAGACTCCAAAATTTTACCTATAAATTATTAATAAATAAAAGGAATTTCGATATTCAAATTTATAGTACGTTTCATTTGACTTACATTAAGATTTCAATGTTAAACAAATTGTCGAAAGTGCAAATGATCCAACCGGAGTGCTCGATGTTATGAAAAAGTTTAATGAAGAATTGTGTTTCATATTATCTACAGAAGGAAAAATTTTTGAAACTCAGTTAAAACTCTTCAAAATTAATTCGGTCTTTTTCAAAAAATACTTTTTCTTCATTAATAGTAGAATTACGGCATTTAGTATGCATTAATTTGATACGTCAATCAATATACTTGGTGGCTCATCCGGTACAAGAGTTTTATTTCAACTAATTTTCTGCTTATGTAATTTATCCCAATCTAAGCGGCATATTCTACTTTTTTGTGCACTTGAAGTTAGCATAAGTCAAACGTTTAATCCAATTTTGACATTTATTTTCATCTATGGCAAAACAGAAGGCATGAGCAGATTTACCTTTGCCTCTTTCAGAAATCTCATAACGAATGCGACGTACTTTTTCTTACCATATTGCAATCAGTTGAAGTTACACATAAATAAACATTGAAATGCTTCACCGAGACACGTTAAATTTTTATATATAACATCTCGTTGGGTTTAAGCTAGAATGTATGTGGTCGTCATTGAAACTCTCTCTCATCGTCACTTTGACTTCCATTCAGTTCAATACATTTCTCTGCAAAGCACATGAAAGAACCGATACCAAATTGGAAAAAAATCACCTGGGTATTAGACTGAAGTTAATAAATCACAGTATTTATAAGTTCTACAGGGGAGGTTTTTTTGTGAGGTAGATAAGCAGGGTCCTTTATGTATCACCAGAACTTCTCAAATGCACGCTCAATAATTTTGGTGATTTGTCGCCATCATTAGATTGTGACATCTAAGATGCAAATTATATTAGAATATTACAATTAATTCTACATACGAAATCCAAAACACCCTGTACACTAGGGTGGAGTGAATTTGACATAAACATTTTTTGGTTTGGCAATACCAACATACATTTTCATTAAAAATTTGTTTGTTGTGTTACCTCAAAGCAAGTATATTTTGATGCCATCCAGTTCAATAATCACTTCGACTGTCAATGTCAATATTACAGTGCCAATGTATG
The DNA here is from genome assembly GCA_900660155.1 of Hofstenia miamia. Taxonomy (NCBI): domain Eukaryota; kingdom Metazoa; phylum Xenacoelomorpha; order Acoela; family Hofsteniidae; genus Hofstenia; species Hofstenia miamia. The sequence continues at coordinate 718,803 of CABFPE010000360.1, forward strand.
CACAAACAGAATTATGCGGTTAAAAAAGTATTACTATGTATATGTAGTCTTCATTGTATATAAAATATATCATATAGCTTTTGTATATTCTCAGAAAAACATACAAATTCACACTAAACAAACAGCATTCACTGAAAAAATCATCTACGAGATGTATTGCTTTTTAAAGATGTAGCTTTTGACTTTAAAACGTTATCTTTAAATTTCTTTTGAAGATTATTGAATAACATGTTAATGCAACACGTTGCAAATCAGCTCACAGTGAGAAACCCACTCACACTGAAAATTATTTGATTTCATAACAAACAGTAATTATTCCAAACATAAAGTTAAATAATGTTTTCTTACACCTTGAAAACAAATTTCCAATGTCACACAACCTGTTTTTGATTTGAACACATTTTCACAATTCAATACATCCTTGTATTCAGAGCTATAAATGTCATCACCAAGTAAATGTCCACCCTAATAATCTTGCAATCTATCAACAATCTTCTGTGAAATCTAGGCTGCTATATATATATATATACCACAATTTCAATTTGAAATTCATTTAAATCCAGTAGGTCATCTGCATCTATAATGTTGTCTAAATAGTCCCCATTCATTTGAGTGTGATCGATTATGGAAGCAATATCTCACCATGTAACTTTAAAAACGTTTTTTATTTTAAAATCACTTCGGAACTTCGCACATCATAGAGACCAAGCAACAAGCGTCCACCCGACATTTGTTGATCGCTGCCAAATTGTCTTTTAGAGAGGGTACTAAAATAAGATCATATCCTTCATCTAATAATCTTTGTGATAAATTTAATATATTGATCGCATTTTGATTTATAATGCAAAAAATTTTTATCAGGTTAATCCAGGAAGGTTGCTCTTTTCCTCTTGGCAACCAAATCTGAAAAATGTAACAAAAATTTCGCGCTCCCATCATTAGTACAAATATGCAAATGATGAACTGAAGAGTCTGACTTTTAAATGTCCCACCAAACATAAATTAGCTTTAAGAATTCTCCCATTGTACGAGCTTCTTCACAATTTGGAAAATGATGTTGTAATGCAATAGTTATATGAAAGATGTTAAATTCTGATTTCACATTTTGTTTTTTATTTACTGGATTTAAAGCTAATGCTGTAAGTTTGTGACCAAATCGCAGAATGTTGATTTCTTTTTTGTACGGTATAGTTTTTAAGAGACGAACCACATCATAGACAATATTCACGTCATTATCTTCAAAAAAGCGCAAAGATCTTTTGTTGCGGTTTGTTGAAAACAGATGTATTCATAGGACTATAGTCCTAAACTATTCCACAAATTTTCAAATTTGATCGAGATAATTCAGCAAAAAAAGGACTTGCATTTCTCAAATATTACACTTCAATTAACATTTTCAATAAAACTTTCTCCAGAGTTTAATGCCAGCCATAAAGCAGTAAATGCTATCATACAAATTCTATTCTCCTGTGCTGTGGGATTGTTTATTGTATCTCAATGCTGGTTACGAATGCATTTCATCAAACAAAATAACACTCAGTATTTGAACTAGTATATTGTTCATCAATAAAATTTCATTTCACCTGATGAAGTACTGCATGCGCTGATTATTGAAAATGTGAATTTTAGCTTTATAATTATAATGTAGATTGGAAAGATCAAAGATTATTGAACCATCGTCTTCTAGCTTTTTATGAAGATACAGTACGCCGTCAAAATTGCTTCTCAGTTTGTTCTAGATTTTCATGTTTTTGTCGCAAATTGTACGACTGTAAAATGCTATTTTAGGGCTTTTTGTATACAAAAATATAAATGTATAATCAAAATTTTGTCAAGTATCCTGCAATCTTCACGGCTTTAACCAGGCTGGGTATACTTTTACACAAGGATTTAAAGTACCATGATGGAAGGTACTTCCATATTTTGGTTAAGGATTGAGCTAAATCAGCATTTCTTTTCCCCTCGTAGATCACCTTTGGTAGCCTCATTTTCACCTTTTTCAATTGGTGGCAAGTCTGGAGAATACGCTAGCGTGGTATTTTTCCCCGGACGTACATTTCCACCAATACATATTATGTATAGGTGTGTTATCCTCCTGGGGAAAAAACTATATAATGGCATAGACTGAATATTCAGGAATAGCGTTTGCTCACTTTGTCAATAATGTAACATTTGAATCGATGTCCATTTCGTTTTATAGATAATATTTCAATTTGATCATATTTTAATGACGTGTTTTGTACAACTACGTGTAATTTTAGGAAGAAGTATCTTCTCTTAGCATATTTACCGGTGAAGAAGAATCTTTTGCATTTAAAAGAACAATTTCTCGTTTAAAAGAAATGCAGTCGGAGAAATATTGGCGGAAATAGTTTTTTTCAATTAAACCATTTTATTTCAATTTTAAAAGTAGTATATTTGTATTTTAGATGTTCAAATAAATTTTCTACTGATCCCATTTCGCTTAAAAAATATTTAGAATTTTGATTTAGTAGAAAAGAAATAAACTAGGTTTTTGGATGTTACGCATTAAGCAGCTATTACTCTAAATATCAAATTCATTATTTTGTTAAATCTTTAAAAAAGCAATTTTAATGAAGTTTTTTTTGCGCAATTTTTATTTTACCCATTATTTTATTTGCTTGCAGCCATATTGAAAACTATTATACGTTTGTAATTTGACACTTTTCACATGAATTACCAGTTTCTAATAGTCAATATGTATCTGAATAAAAAATATATTATCTTGTGCCATAGCCTACTTAAAAACATAGGCTATGCTTTTGCATATTGCGGAATTGCTGCATTTCGTAATTTACATTTTTTTTTATTTTTTATTAATTACGACCAAATACAAGAAGACTATTCATGCTATTTTTAGGCAAGGTGTTGGTCAAGAATTTGTTACTGTAACTGAAGATTTGTATGAAATTTAGCTTGATAAGTTTTTTTTATTAATTTTCATACGGACCTTAAAACTACATTCTTCTAAATTAAGATTAGTCAGTGTACAAAATGTTATCTTCCACCTATTTGCAAATAAATTTTTATATTAGTATGGTGTATAGCTGATGAATGGAATTTCAATTTCGAAGACCTCGCCAATTTTAGTTTGTGAATATGTACCGGTAAAGAGTAATTGGTTCTAATAAATATGATTCTTAAACGTCCTATACGTGAGTACAAATGAATCATTTTAAGATAAATGTGGGTTTGTAAGCATGAAAACTTGGTGGAACTTGTGCCTATAATCTACTTCAATTTTTGGAAAAGCTATATTTGGAAACACGTAGGTTAATTGTGCAAGGTAACTGGAAAGTTCATTGAAATATATATACAGTACTAGCCAAAAGTTTGGGAACAGCACCCTGTCTAAAGCGTGTTTTTTGCAATTTCCTGGAAACTTCGCAAAATTCCTGGAATTCCCAATTTTTTTTAAAATTTACAACAGATCCAATTAGCCAATCAAATTAACACAACTTTAGAGTTACACACAATACACTGAAAAAGCACTATCATTATAGTTTGAAATATGGTCCGTGGTATTGAAATTTCACCAACAAAGCATGCTCAAATTCATATCTTGTACGAGGGGGGGTACAATAATCGCGCTATAGC
>CABFPE010000360.1:740274-766539 GCA_900660155.1 Hofstenia miamia
AATCTAAAGTAATTCCTAATTGAAACTTTTGAAATAAGTCTATACCGGTTTAATAAACATAGGAAGAAATTAGGTTCATTTAATAATCTGAGAAATATTATCTTCAATTTCGCGCCTATGAAATTTGCTATGTTAATACATTAGAGAGAAAATGAAATAATAAATTCTGACGTTTCTTTATCATCTAGAAAAGTCTCTATGATCAATCCCTGTCAGGAAGGTTTTGTCTGACATTTCACTATTGCATATTATGTTGTTGATCTCTTAAAGAACTTGCAAGGATTTTTAAAAATTTTATTCCCGACGTCGATTTTTCAATAGAAAAATTGAAAGTGTCTATTTCAAACACGTTTTCCACCAAAACCTATTAATCTATAAAACCATCTATTATGAGAATCTATGAAGATTTACTGCTGACTAAGCCTTCTTGTTTCACTTTGTTGTAAAGCATGTAATGAACTTGCAAATTGAATTATCGCACAACACTTATTTTGAAGCAAATCAATTGAGTTTTCCTCAACTTCGTGGTGTGGAATTAAAATGATTCAAATTTCTTGAGATGTTGAACTCAAGTCCCATTAGTTTAAAATGCAAATCTATCAATTTTGTAAACAAGTTTAATTCTGTAAACAGGTGATTTCAAATTGTATCTGTACCAGTTATTCTTAATGACCTATATATGTATCAGGGTGCCTGTGACGAATTTTGACGATCACGTGCTCTATTCTAGATTAAATGATGTATTTAACGTTGTTTTTTACAGTTGTATTTTACTGAAAACGAATTACTAAAACAATTTGTTGACGTGCTGGACTAAGGAAAAAAGTTAAGTTCTATCAAAAAGCATAGTTTTTTATTTGAAAAATTGCTTGTATAATTTCTTTTGATTTTGTGAGGTTTGCAGTCGGAAATTTTGGCTGAATTTATAGATATTTTCATGCATTGACCTATACATATAACAATCGAAATACTTTTGTTTAATCCTAAGATATGAAAACATGGTTAGAAATTTATCAAATGGTATATATGTTAAGAACATAAACTACATTCTCATTGATTAATTAAAGAATTTAGCTCACAAAAAGCAAATGGCAAGGTCTCCTAAAGTCAAGTCCATGACACTTAGGATTTAGCGGAAGTCAGAATTACTATTTCAAATTTACAATTTTGTACCTTCATTTTTCTCATTCGTTAAAACATTTTCTACAGTCTATATACGTGTACTGAATAGAACAAATAAAAAGGCTATTGCTTGTCTTACTATAGCAAGAAAGGTGAAAATACAACCGTAAATCACAAGGTTTGGATCCAAATCTGCTTAAAAATTTTATTTTCATAGACATATTTGAAAAAATGTGCAGAACCCAAATTTGTCAACGCTATTTGTAATAACTTTTGCTTAAAAAACACGCCTTAGCGTAAACTTTACTATTCGCAAATTTATTCCTAGTGCAAGTTAAAGATTTGGTTTATGTAAAGCTGTTAACGTATTGAATTTGGACAACTGCCCTAAGTTCTGTGCAAGGCATTGATTCTCATTTGAAGAATTACTTGTAAGATTTCTCTAAATGTTTATGAGATTTTTTATGTGTGCACTTTGGAGGAAAATAATGAAATTTTCTTTGATTTATGTGACCTACATAAATTATTTGCAGCCAAGTACGATGTAGGATTTCTGCTTAATCTTTCTTTGAGAAATCTTTGTTACAAATACATTATCCAAATCAGATTATCAAATGGTATCTGTTACCCCTATTCTTCACAGAGAAAGGTGATAAATTTACCACCTCCATATGAATTTTTATTAATAACTTTTTAAACCAATTTGAAAAGTTGACTGAACTTTTCATTGCATTAAATATAGTTTTACACATTCTGTGAAAATTTTAGGGCAAAAGCATTTTTTGTCAAAGATCTATAACTATGTTGTTAACGGTGATTGACATTTATTTTAAAATAAAAATATAAAAACTGCGCTGGCTACAAAAAATGCTGACATCAGCGTTAAGTTATTACTAGACCTTATAATTTGTGTTTTGAATAGAAAAAGATTAAAAGTTGCCCAAAAATAATAACCATTTGACATAAGACATCTCTAAGACGTTTTTACAACATTTTTGCAAAAAATTCTGACGTTAGCAAAAATATCTGGATAAAAATATTTTTTGGAATTTTTTAAATTTTATCCAATGGTACCTTTGTGCTAAACTTCATGAAAATAGCATTACTATATCAAAAATAAACCTGGGTTATTTTTACCCCCACCCCCGTGTGAAATCAACGTAATTGGGGTTAAGGACGTAGATTATTGATTCATTGAATACTTTGATAATTTTGCATGAAAAATTACGATATTTGAGCTAGGTTTCCAATGCTGTTTTCAGCTGAATACACTTCAAAAGTAGTTAGTTCAATTTAGGAAAGATTGTAAATGATTTGTAAACTGTTACAAACAATTGTAAGAGTTATTTAATAAAAAAGTTTAAGCAAAAGTGGAGTAAAATAAATGAAAATATTATTTCTTTGTAGAATTATTACATTTCTTGCGAGTGTTTATTACATTTTAGAAATTTCAGCAATGCCGGAGAGCTGTTCTTCGTCTACATGTAAAATTGATTCTGAGTTAGAGCGAAGGATGCCGATTTATCTTTTGTCCCAGTTGCTGCGTTAAACATGTTAATGATATCGCATTAAAGTATCCACCTATATCCGAAGAAGGATCAAATAGCTCTTCGCATGGTGTAACGAATGAATATTTCTGCGAAGAAACGAACTACATTCAATCCATTTGCGTCCACTGCACAGAGGACAATCACAATGGCCATACTTTCTGTAACATAGCCATCAGAGCTCAGGCAAATCGTGATGATTTGTCAAATTTGAAAAAAAATTAGATGCAGATAAATTGGAAGAAGTTACCGGAATTATCTCTAAATTAGGCAAGGAAAAAATGAATTTCGACATAGATACTAATGATATGCTGCGAGAAATTAAGAGAAGGCATGAAGTTCTTCTAGCAAATTTAATTCACATCTTCGAGGATCAAATAGCACAGTTTAATACAGACCGCAGCGAAATACTAAATGAATATACAGAGGAATTGCGAAACTTGAAATCGTTAAAGGAAGAAATAAAAAACTCATTTCTGGTAAGTTCCCATTTTCCAATAGATGCAAACAATCTCAAGGTCCTTAATTATTACAAGATATGTAAAGAATCATGTAAATTAATAGAATACGAAAGGCATTTCTTTGAAATTAAATCACTGTCCGTTAATGAAAATATCATCAAAAAGAATTTTATCTATTATACGATAATATCAGGATTATGCTGGACAGGTTATTATATCAGGCAAGGATTATTTTTATGACAACTTAAATGAAGCTCATCTCACCGATCTTGTATATGAGGTTACAAATGTCAAACACGTCTGCTATGATATTGATCGTGGTTACTTATTCCTATTATTTATGAATATGGGTAACTTCTACATAAGAGAATTTTTTTAAAACAACTTGATAAAACAAACTCACTTACAAAACTGTTGTCATCCTAAACTTATGTCGGTGTTCTCAGATCGCACAATTCTTTTACTTCATGATTTAAAATTGGACATAATTTCTCCAGGGTGCAAGCAATATAATTCTCTTCCTTCAGGAATCCGCGAATTAAAAAACATCTTGACAATGTGTTCGAGTCATTGCTAAAAGTGTATCTATGTATTTTGTAGCTCTCGCGAGTTTTTCAAGTACAATCGTATTGGTAATGACTGTTAAAAGATCTTTATATCTAGACTGCCATCCAACGTGGATGAGTGTTAACAAAAGCTTAGGACACATTGTTTTCACGGGGGACCAGATGAAATTCATTTATGTATATTCCTACAAAGGAACTCTCTGTCATGCCTTGGGAATCAATGACAGCGAATATAGACAAACATTTTTTTGCAGAACAATATTTTAGTTGCAGTCAATAAGTCAAGGAAAATCTTGGAGGGGTTTAACGTTGCATACAACATGTTTATAAGAAAAATAAATTCATTACGTTTTCAGGGTAAAATAATGGAGCTTCAATGTGTTAATGCAATCGCAAAGTGCTCTCCAAGTAATGATTAAATTTTTGATGTAATTTAGCTTTTACAAAGTTGAACTTTTGTAAATTGTGTTTAATTTGGAAGTTAGTTAAATATTATTGCGTTTTAGATATTTCCATTTAATAATTATTTTATTAGTCTAGACTTGTCAAATGATGTTGAAACAGACTTGTCAACGAGCCCAAAACGAGCCTATTTTGCAGATTATTCTTATTTTTTGCAGTCAGTATGCCTTTCCTATAATCGTACTTAAGACATGTTTATTAAATAATAGGAAGAGCTATGTAAACAATTCCTTGAGCACAATATTTTTAAAAAAATACCGAGCTAAAACGAGCCTCATTCAAAGATTTTATGTGGCGTGCCGAGCCGAACTTACACAAAATTTAAACGAGCCTAGCCGAGCTTGGAAAATGTCGGCTCGTTGACAAGTCTGTGTTGAAAATATAACTGAAAAATTGCGAATATTGTTTACAAAGATATTTTATTGTTTAACATACAGCCCTAAAAATTGTTTGTAGTTTTTTGGCATAAGTTTCCGAAATTGCTAATTTTTTGGCAAATTATTGAATTATGTATTTCCTGGTCACAAAGTTTTTTTCACAATGACTGATATCACGGACTGGTGATTTGCAGTAACATGAAAGAAAATAAGGCAAAAGATTCAGTCGCCGAATGCGGGAATTTGATGTACCAAGTCGCTATAAGTAGCCAAATAAAGATGATTGTTATTCAACATTTCTCTGTACTTTCTGAAATATTTGCTTATTTGATAGAAACTACATTCAAATAATATGTTATAAACAATCATTTTTTACATTTTAAAATCGATTGCTTCATGGCATTTGAAAATGCAGAATGTACAACTAAAATAGCAGAAATACAGATATGAATTCCGTATTTGCATTTCTAAAATCTACTATAATTCCTTACTTGTGAAACGTAATTTGTTTGGTGAACCCTTTATTTGTTTCAAAGCTAATGTAATAATTGTAAGGCCACAAAAGTGAAAGCATACTCTGTATTTTGAATATTTGGATGAATTATAAAACAGTTCGCTATTTGCAAGAGAGTTTAAAAAAGGCAACGTAAATATAAATGAATTTTTTCATTCAAATTAATAGTATTTTAGGCTTTGTAAATCGAATAAAATTGTTCCAAATGTATCAAAATAAAATATTTGATGTACCATCTAATTTCTCCTTCTACATGTAATACATTATGTTCTACTATACATGTATGTTTACACATATTTAATATCTAATTCTAAATGAAACGCAAGGATTGTATGGTAATTTATTATTGTAGAAAACACAAGCATTCAAAATGACACAAAAACCGCTCTGTATTATGAATCAAGTAAAAGTTCATTAATTTTCAGTTTGACAAATATATTTATTTGCTAATCTCCATGAACAAATGAAACATTCTGTTAACTACAGCGTTTCTCAATTTGATTTTGTTGAGATACGTGAATATTATTTTCGAAATTAAATACATGTATATAAATTAGGGATATGATTTCCAATTCCTCATGACCATGCCATATTCAGGTTAGATTTTGTACGAAACTATCTTTAGTTCAAAGAGACTCCCCTATAAAACATCTTTCATTGAAAAATTTGCTAAATAATTTTACAGCACTGAGAAATATATCATTTGGTTTTACAAATCATTTGATAATATGAATTTTATTTTGAGGCTTACAGCTATACAACTTTAGAGGCCCTTCTAATACAAATGTTTTTTTCGTACATTAAGAATGAGTATTGTTAATTGGAGCAATGTCGCTCAAGGTAATTTGTTCTTCAGATGTAGTTAAGATATGAATACCCGATCTGAAAAGCAACAATCAAACCACTTTCAACTAGTTTACACTACAAAGTGTAGCAACTCGTGTGTTGTTGCATGAGTCCTGACTTGGTCATTGCGTTTTATTCTTAATCAAAATCAACGCTTTTCTGAGATGAAGATTTTGAGTCGTATGAAATTTATATGGTTTGGTTGGGCATGAGTAAAGTACATTGTTGCTAGTATTTTACAACATTTATCAAAATTTCGAATTTTTCCAAGTTGTACTACTTGCTAGCATTTAGCATTCTTCAACATGAATTAAAACATAAGAATCTTGATTTATCAAAGCAAGTCAACAAAAAAAATTTGATTAGTAATACTTAACACACATTTTCTTAATAAAGTACTTAAACTATGGGTGCAAATTAGCCATATATTTTGGCCCAACCGGTACTGCAAATCATAGGATTACGATTCAGATTTGAAAATATTTCAAATTTGAATTTCTACAAATCCTGTTTACATGAATTTCTTTGTTTACATATCATTCCAATGCGTATAATTTATTGTCAAATTTGTTGCTCCTTTTCACCAGCAAATTATAATCTAAATTTTCAATCTGTGGCAAAAACTTCAAGGAATTAACCATTTTAAATTTCATTTATTCTTCATTAACCTAATTAATACAGTAAGTTTGGATTCAGATTCGAAAAAATCGCCTCTCGGATTTGAAAATATATTTAAGGATTAGTAGAAGGCTAGCTTATACCATGACCACCGTACATATATCTCACAGTAAGATTCGTTTCAAAGGAAGCCATTGCTTTGCAATTCCAATTTTGCTGATTATACTTTTATATGCATGTATTACATAAAGCAAATTAAATTGTCTTAGTTTGTGCAAGTATTTTCAATTAAATACATTATTACATTAGTCATTGCCGGTTAAAACATCGCGCACAATATGTAGGTGCTTGGCAAGGTGTTAAAACGTTGTTTAATATTGTATTTACAAATACATGTACATAAACAGTGGCGTACGCAAAGGAGGCATCTAAAAAATTTTCGGTAGCAAATTAAAAAAATTTAAAAACTAAGGTATTGAAATGCATTTTATAGGTTCTATTTTGATTACTTACTTGATCACGACTAAGATGTCAATCTGTTAAAAAACTTCTGCATGTGCCACTGGAAGTGACTAACAAAATAATAAGATTCACCAGATATAATTCTGATAATAATCTTTATCTGTAAATGATCAACTACTAAAATTTAAACTCGGCTATGTTTGTTACATTGCAAAATAACGATATATTAATCTCTTATATACTTTATAGACCGGTTATGCTAGTGTTTTGCGTTTGCTGAATCAAACACGGTCGTCTCAGCTCTGCGCCCCTTCCGCCAGTTAGCAATTGAGAAATAAATACACTACAATACAGTATAAAAATCACATCCACAAAAGTAATGTATACATTTAATTTGGTAATTAGCGAAAAGCTTCTTATAGCACCCATAAAATGCTTTACTTTCAAAAACTCAAGGATTTCGCAAAACCCGCAATTATGACTGTGTAAAGTAACGGACGTTTTGAACATTCGTTACTGCCCAACATCGAAAGTTTAGGTAGAAGATTCTAATTAGAACTTTTTGAATCAAAACATTCAAAAGGTAACAATTAAATGTCGTTAATCATTGGAAATATGTTTATGCACTGGTACTGGAAGAATTGCTTACCTTAGAATATTCTATTGTCACATTTCTAAAAGAAATTTATGAAAAATGTCTTTATAGAAAATTATAATGATAATACAATCCCAATTTGCTGTTATCTCTCGATTTATGATTTTCTTGTTTATTTTTGTAAAAAGGCTTTAAATACTACATAAAATGAAATAAAGAAATTAAAGTGTGCCACATACACATTTTCTGTATAATAATATAATAAAGGGTTTATTTCCTGTGCATATATATGAAATATCAATAGAAAGAACTAAAATATAGAACTAGCTGCAAGAATCTCGGCTTAGTTTTCATTGTTTAGAAACTTGCAAACATGAGGGATAAAAGTCTTTACAATCCGTTGTATATTCTTGATAACTTCATTTTTCTGCGAGGGCTGAAAGATGGCGTTAACTTCCGTTCATTGGGTGGGGTTATAATCACTTTTTATACGCTTAATTGCTTTTCTAAACCTACCTTCATAGCTTTGATTAATATCACATTTAAAAAGATCATAATCTAATTTGGACAATTTGCAAAATAGCCTGATAGGTTTTAGAGTTCGGGTGCCCATGCTACTGAACAATATAGCAATTTTATCATGATGTAGGTATGCATTAAAGTTTAACATAATCCTATCGTGGGTTATGAAAGACAATTTCCTGATATCGCTTCAACAGTTGCATATGATGAATTGATTAACTGACTTACATTTTGATTCCAGTTTAACTTATCATTTATTATTACATGTATACAGAAACACTTCGTTTGCTTTGAGTACTTTGTGGCCAACAATCTCGAGTGGTGCATTAGCAAAATGTATGAAGGTATCATTTCGTGATATATCGCATTTAACAACATAAAAACGAAAGGTGCAGACGCATGTGCTTTTTCCTGATACAGCTCCCCTGCCAGTGAATCTTTACAAATATAGTGCAATGTCGAAGCCTAAATTTTTCAAAAATATTTAAAAAAATCTATGTGGAGCCCTAACTTAGCAAATGATATATGTATTCCGGGATATCATGATGAACTCAGGCAAATTTAGGTTTGAAAAAATATGCACTGAGCAGATTTAAAAACTCTTTAAAATTCAGTGATCATTTTTGTGATGAACTATGTTCATGTTTATTTGTAAATAAACTTTATTTTTTAATATCTCAGTACTTCTCCTATCTTCACACTGGTATCATTCTCAGCTCGGGAAACTCACTAGTTCCCAGGAATTTTAAATCCTCCAAGTCTCTCTTATGCTCTAACTAATTACTCCTAGTTCTACTAATACAAACTACTTCTACCTTCTATATTTTCAACAACCTCTCTATTTTCTTTTTCAACTCTCTGTACCTGTCTATCTTCTTGTCTACCTTGGTACTGCTATGTCTATCATTGCTCCCATTATTTTCTATTTATCTACCACTGCTATGTCTGATCTCCGTACTTCTATCACCTTGCTCATCTGTATTTAGAAGTCCCACAGGATCTTAACCTACTAATTCTCTATGATGCCATGTGGCTTATGTTCATGACAATGTCACCTGCTACTAGCCCAATGCTCCCTACTCAAGCTCAAGTGGGCCATTTTCGTCATGCCTCAACTTATACTCATTCTGTGCCAACTTCTCATGCCGTGCCATCAGATGATTTACTATCTTGGTTACATAGCCTACAGTTATCACTTACCTCCGCTCATCTGCGGATATTCTTCTTTAGATGAAAGTATCTTAATGACGTATCTTTGAAAAATCATATTAATTTTAGAATTTAATCGTGTACAAAAGTTAAGACAATTGATACTATTAAATACACACTGGAAAATTAAATTGCAGTTATATAATTCTAAGATATTGTCATCAATTATGTATGCTTCTGTGGTATAGTATTCAAAATTGTCCATTCTTGATAAGCTTGAACGATTTCAACATAGATGTACTCGCTGAATATATTCAGAGCAATAATGTCTTGATACGCTGAAAATCTTTAAAATGTTACCTATTTCTTATAAATTACAATTTTTAGATTTAATAGTTTTAAATAAAATTTTAAATGAACATAATGATTTCAATCTTCCAAACAACCTGTATTTCTATGTTCTTTTCAGAACTGATTTAAGATCGTCATAGTACAAAACAAATGACGTTAACTTTCCACTTTTATTCATCTATATTCCGATATCGCTCTATTTAATTCCTCCAAAAAAGTGAAGCATGAACAAAGAGATTACTTTTGGAAAAATTTTGTATTATATTGTAACGAAACCTGATCCTACTCAAAATCATTGATTTGTTTATGTTGTAACGAAAACTTTGTTTATATTGTAAAGAAAACTCATCTTACTCAAAATCATTGATTTGTTTGTTTAAATTGTTTATGTGTATTTGTTTCTATTAATTTTAACTTTTATTGTATTTGTTAGTATTTATTTTAATGTTAAATAAATATTATTATAGAAAAAAAGCTGGTGTACTTACTTGATATTGTGATGTAATTGTATACAGTGCATTCACTATATTAGGCCTGGGTTTAGGCCTTTGTTGATATTTATTTCGGCCTGGGATCTGGGTAGTACTAAATTTTGAATTAATCGAATATAGGTAATCTATAATCTGTCGCAACCAGTGTGAAAATACACATTTGGAATAAGTAATTTGCATAATAAGAATTGCTCCCGATAAGAAAATGCAAAGTCGGAATCATCGTGTATATCTATAATGATAATTTATCTTCTTGGTAAGTTTTTTTGTTGATTCTTATATGTTAAGAACGCTTTGAAGTGTTCAGGATCAAAATGCAAAATTTTAAAAGTCTGACTTTTTTTTTACATTGTTGAGGTAACAGTTTTCTCAAATCATATATGTTTTAATATATTATAAATCATATGGGCGTGGGCTTAATCCGTTTTTATGTTTTAGTTTGATTTCGGGTTGAGTCTGTGACACTGAGATTTCGGTCCAGTTACAACTGGCAATGGCATACCCAATCTATAGATCCTACACTCGCTTTTTTGAAAAGCGATGCTTTCCTAATTCGATTGTACTAATATCCAAGGCGTTCTAAATTTAGAACGCCTTGCTAATACCCCTATTGTTCAAGTGGCCAAAATTATGTATTCACGACTACTTTATCAAAGACAATTAATTGCATAATAGGGAAATCTTTTTTAAGTGTCGAATAAAATCGTGATTTCCAAAGCAACATTACATATACCGCCAGCAATTAAGAAATCTATTATTCAATGGTATAAAGTCACTGCTTACTAAAAAAATCAATGAAGTGGGCGGAGCATTAATGTAATGGGGAAAATTGATTAAAATCAAGCCTCTATGTCAAATCAATGCAAAGCCTTAATAAAGCAATGGAAAGTCTTCTGTATCTATGAAGACAGTTTGAAGAGGCTTATAAAAATAAACATAAAATCACAAGAAATTAGAGAAATTTTAACACAGATTTTGATTCCTATAAGGTTTCTTCATTATCATTAATATGTTATTAGGCAATTTAACAAATTTATTATATAAAACACATTTCTAATTGCAACAAAGAGTCTTTGTTAATTGTAGCATGTTACACAATATTATTGATATTTAGAATGATCAACATTTTAAATTTTCTGAATTAATTGAACTCTAAGAAATTTAAATTGATGCGGTTATAAATTGAAATATTTCAGGGGTTATACTGATTTGGCATAAACGAACGATTTGAAGGTAATGAAAAGTGTTCATATCCCAGGAAACTTTCCTTTTAATGGGCCATTGTTTGTGCCCTTAATGGTCATTTGTGGTAAATGATCGCCGGTCCATTTTTGGCCCAACAATGTTTGCCAACCGTCATCCATTACTGGTCCAGCAATAGGCCATTGGTGAGCCAATAATGGCCCATTAATGGGACATTGATGACAACAGTAGGTTTTTGATACTATAGCATTAGCTTTTATAAGTAGAACAACAATTTTATATAGTTAAGCATTTCAAACTTTGCTGTTTAAACAAACAAAAGCCCAACAAAGGACAGAAAGATACCTTGGAGATCCTGTCATGCATATTTAATACTAACATTTGCTCGAAATTTAAAAGAATGTTTTGTTTAGAAATGATAACAATAAGTATAAAAATCTGTAAAATTTAACAAAAATTTTTAATTTTAAAATTAAGTACAATTTTGAAATAATAATTTTGAAAAAATCTCTTCTGCTCAAGTGTAGATTTTTGATAGGTTATAACTATTAACTTCAAAGTGTCCAAATATTCATGCATATTTTTAAAATACGTTTAGCAGGTATATCATAATTTTGTACAAATTAAAAATTTCAAAAAATCTTTTCGCATTTCCTTTTGTTATATTAAAAAGCATCTAGCAATCAAAATAATGGAGAGAATTTTATTTGCAAACATCTGCTCAGTGATTATTGATTACTAAGGTTGCTACTGATGTCGCTAATGGTTCACGAATGGGCCACTGATAGCATCAGTGGTCACAAATATTGGATGTTTCCCACCAGCAGTTTACTGATTATGGCCAATGTTATATTATGAATTTCAATTCGCAATTTGGTATAATT
Source organism: Hofstenia miamia (assembly GCA_900660155.1). Taxonomy (NCBI): domain Eukaryota; kingdom Metazoa; phylum Xenacoelomorpha; order Acoela; family Hofsteniidae; genus Hofstenia; species Hofstenia miamia. Next base: position 752,445 of record CABFPE010000360.1, read on the forward strand.
TGATTGAGTTAAGGATACAGTTAGAACTGTGTATAGCATATTATCCTTAAGATGGAACATCTTGCTACAAACCATTGAATTCATTATAAAGTGCTCGCAAAAACAAGAGCTGGTATAATAAATTGGGCTATCAAATACTATAGGCTAAGTAAATTCATTTGTTATGAAAACTTCATTTGATCTGTCATAATTTTAAATTATTATAATTTATATTTGTTCGCCAATAATGGTTGTTTCTTGGGATATTAAAAAAATATCATTTTAACTCTCCACCTTGAAAGAGGTTAAATATTTAGTAGTTTGTTTGTTTGTTAGCAGGTTTATGAACAATTTATGTTCATACAAGAAGGACATTTATTTTCCCAAGCCAGTTAGATCATATTTGATTAAAAATTTCTATGATTGTAACACAATTTATATGGGCTGTTTGTGTATGTCTCTGCTCTTAAGAAATTATATAGATGCTTTGTTATTATTTACTGTATCAATATCAATACAAGCACTGTTCGCCGATTTGTAATATATTTGTTAATGTTAATGTACTAAACATTTCAAAAATATTTAATCATATCCGTGGGTCTTCTTCAAATCTAACACTAAAAAACTTCTTTTTTATCTGTATTTTCGAACGTATTAATATTTTATTTTAAAGCAATGTTTATCACATAAATAAAATGCTAAAGCAACTTGTCTCAATCCAAAATTACTTAAAAATTTTTTACTTTCACAATTTTTCATACAGACCAAGGACTACTATAACACTAGGAAGCAGAACGAACAAGCAGTGTAAAATAATGAGAGGCCGATTGAGTTTTTTTATCTAATTCCGAGTTTTTTAGGGTAAAAAACATTTATTTTACAATCATTATAAGCTAAAAAAGAGTTATTTGCGATTGGTAAAGAAACTGAAATTTAAAATAATATAATTTTTACGGTATTTTCGAGTGGATTTTCGATCGAGTTCTCGAGCTTATTCGAGTTCGTGTTCTTAACATTCCGAGTACTCGAAAACCCTGCTCAGTTTATGGCTGCACAAGCTATTATAAAACTGGTGAACAAAATTTTCGTTTTCCAACAAGTGATGACATGATGTTGGGCCCGTACAACCCGTATGACAATTGTACGGGTTACGGGCTGAGATAAAACTAATTTAAATCAAAAAAAATTTTATTTATTCAAAGACAATCGATTTTTATCAAAGTTCTTCGTCTTTATCGTCAAACTACTCCAAAAGATAAGAGTCATCTTCAGCTCCCTTTTCTTTGCCTTTTAGGTAGAGCGAATTTTCTCTTATAAAAAGGACTTTCTCTACAAACTCGTCCTTGAGCTTTGCTCGAAGTTTAGAGTGGATAGCTTTGTGTTTGCTAATTTTATCGGAACTAAGTCAATGAAATGAAAGATTTTCTTTACATAATTGATCTTCTTTCTTCCTAACAATTTTAGTGAATTCATATCTGAGTTAAAACATGGGCATGCTGAAAGGTATTTTATGTTTAATGATGAAGGTCAAATTTCTCTAGCATCATTATCTACAGATGATGTCGGGCATTTCCAATTATGTTACTTTTAGGAATAATTACAGTATATTTGACATCGTGGAGGCTCCAAAATCGTTTTTCCTCGTAATTTATTGGATTTTCGAGAATCATTTAATGTATTGGTCGCCAGTTGAAGCTTGTTTTGACTACAATCTAATATGAGGACTCCATTTAACAGGAAATTATATATTTTTTCAACCCTGTTGATAGGGTACATTCAGATAATGATTGTTGCTTAAAATTATCGTTTCTTTTAGATCAGCTGCAAATACTCCTTCAAAAATTCAATAGTAATCCAAGTTACAATCCAAAGACAATTAGAAATGTAATTAATTTGTACTTGCAAAGTAAATGTGGTTATAGAGAATTACGAAATGTTTTGTTTTTACCGCACCCTGACACAATAAAGAAGTGCTTGCCTTCACATAATGCTGTCGGCTTCTTTGAAAAATGTTCTAGTTTTACAACAAGTGTTCTTCAAGCTCTAAATAACTTCAAAAAGTGTTCTGAATATAATCAATTAGATATATGTTAATACGAACGTTAGATTTGCAATGGTCATATTATTGATTGAGCTTTTGATACTGAAAAAGCTCAAGGACAATTCTATGTTATATGATAAAACCTTTAATGGGATTTAATGAATTTTTGGCAGTATTGTTTCCTGTATACACAACCGTCTTTCAGTATGAACATTTGATATGGCTTATTAGTTTTTCATAACGCTGGTGGAAATGTTGTTGCTGTTGTTACAAAGACAACTTAAGTGTAATAGAAGTTATTGTGATACATTCAATCGTCCTTTTCTCTATAAAAAGTGGTTAGCATCACATCCAGTTGAGTCAAATAAGCCTTTGTTCTTGGTAATTAATATCGTACACATAATGAAGTTGTATTAGGAACAACATCATTAATCAAAATCTCAACAAATTGAACATTCCTTTTGAGAATTCATTTGCTAAGATTATTTGTAGTCATCTTTTATCTATCTACAATCAAGAACAACTTTCAAGCCTCAAGAAAATTCGCTTAACTCATAAGTGCCTCTTTCCTCTCAATTTTGAAAGACAAAAGGTAAATTTAGTGTTAATTCCTTTAGAAAACCTAACAATTGCTGCATTTGTTTTAAAAAATTATCATGATTCTGCTGAGTTTTGTAGTTATGGAAAATCATGAATGTGAAATCACTCTGTGAACACATTAAATTAAATGATGATGAAAGAGCTCCATTTGAATCATCTGACGACAATAGGTTACAATATCTGTCTGATTTAGCTACTATTTTCATTGAATTCAACAATCCTTTAAAATATCACTGTCTGACAAAGCAAACATCGTCTGCACTTTATCAAACTATTTTTGGCAGCATTGATCTATGTAAGCATTTATTGTCGTTAGGATTTAAATACATCTGCATGGGAAATTTTCAAAGAGATCTTATTGAAGCAGGGTTTGGTTCCCTTTGTCAGGAACATGGCGGCAACTATTTAATATATGTTGAGAACGTGCCATCATCATTTGCTTTATCCAGACTGTCTTATGTAAATGAACATATAAATCCATTTTCATGTGCAAGTGCTGTTTCAACACATGTTGCAATAAATCTCTGAGCAATGATGACTTAGAAACTATCGATTTCTTAACCTATCAACACCTGAATGTGTTGTCATTTTCTACATTTGTGGATGTATTATATTCAAAGAAAATTTACCAAAGATGGAAAATGCTGAATTATTGGATAACAGTGTGAAGCAGTTTACAGAGTTGATTTCTAGAGGCAAATTATCCTTCCCAAATTATGAACTATATAAATTTTCTTGTTAATACCCATAATTTTTTTCTTAGCAGCGATATTTCTTGCTGTAATTATTTCGTGATTCTTTCTCAGTCCTGTACGATTCTGGATTTTATGATTTTAATACTACTGAAAAGTCAACAATATTTCGCAGACTTGCAAATGTGTTCTTAAAAGGTTATGTCAATAACTGACTTATTAGCATCTTCCAAAATTTTAATCAATGAAAATGTTCGTCTCAAGCGCAAATTACAATCTTTGTATGTTTCGTAGTGTAGTTTGCTTTTCACTTTTTATATACTCGTTTGGTACTGTTGTAATCTTGGAATAAATTAAAAATTTATTGTTTTATACTGATTAAACAATTATATTTGACTCTTTTTATTATATTTGAATCAACTGTACAAATTTTTATGTAATTTGTGTTATTATTGCCTAAATAGCAATCAGCATCCCCATTATTTTATACTGATCAAGTATTCAGCGTCCAGGTGTTATAGTAGTCCTTGTACAGACCCATAAGAGTTGTACAGAAATAAAAACAATGAACTCGCTGTAGTAAATGCGTTTGGAAACTTCAGCAAATAATTTCCAAATATTTTGATAAAATGCATAATGTATATAAATAGAAGTTTCCCCAATATTTAGCAGAGCTTTGCAAGTTCAGCCGCGCTATTCATAAGTCAAGGTTCTTAACGCCAAAGGCTTGAATGAGAGGAGAGAAATCATCTATCTATCCTGTGAATTTGGCAGTAGTACCGTATATTCCGGCCATTAGGTCGACTCGGCCATTAAGTCGACCCCCTTTCAGAGGCCAAAATATAGTGAATTTAAGGTTGCTTCGTCCTATAAGTCGACCCCCATGTCAGCAATTATCACATATGTCCGAAGCCTAATTTTTAGGTAAAATCCAACAAATATGATGGATCTGACGAAGATTGGCCGAAACGCGAAGTGATCACTGGAAAATGAAAACCCAATGACGAAGTGATCAACTGGAAAATGAAAACCCAAAGACGAAATAAAACATTGTTATATGTAGTTTAGTTTCCGTTTTAAGATCATTTTAATATTTAATATACCTAGATAGTTATGTTTCATCTATAGATAACAATAGTTACTATCCACTGCCGTTACACTACGTAGGTAATTACCAATAAATTAATTATAGGTAATTGTACAGATTTCTTGTGATCATAAATTAAATAAAAACATAGATCATAGGTTTAGTCAATTATAAATAAATCTAACGGGTATCACAAACTATTTGTCCAAATTTATTTCTATTGATCACTGCCGTTGATGGAAATTGAACCTACGCCATTGTAACTTAATATAATTTACGAAGAATGCAAGATAGTGATTCTTTAATATTGATCTCTGAACCAGCACTATTAAAACAAAGCAAATTACTAAGTCCAGTTTCGTCACTAATTATATAGAAAACGCAGTAATTAACCAATGGCGTACCGAGTTGAGTCAACACGGCGGTCTACCTACGATAAAAACCTTGTTCAACCTGAAAAATCAAGCTTGAGAATATTGCCCCGGCCATTAAGTCGACCCCAAAATTTTATGGTATAATCTGAGCCTAGAAAGTCGACTTAATGGCCGGAATATACGGTACGTTCTTCAGTTATGGACGCTTAAAATTTTTATGGCAATGATCACAGATTGCAAACAATTCTTGAGTTAATTAGGATTAAATCGCCTAACAACAAATTTTTAAAGTATTTCACAAACATAGAAATAATTATGGAAAATGTTTAAAAATTTGAAATACTAAACTATTTTTAAGAAACTAATATGGACTTGGCACGCGATAATTTGCATGTAGAGTTACCCCAAACGACGATGCCCATATTTTAAAAGTAACGACGTAGAAAGGTTAAGTTCGTAAAAATCGACTGAAACATTGTTCGCAGTTTACAACAAAAGTATTGATCAAATCGGGAATCGACAAGCATTTCCACATGGAGCTATTGTTGTGTAGGAGAATATATATTTTTTATGACTACAGCATCAAAATTGACTTCACAGTAACCTTCCGAAGTTATTCTTCTCCAAGGTTAAAATTGCTTTTCTCTAAACAGGGCAATGACATAATTTCAGATATCAAAGGAAGGTCTAATCCTTTGTTTACATAAAGCAAATATTGAAATGCTATTAAAGTGTTATGTTTTTATCAATTACATTTATCGCTCTCAAAATACGGAAAATTAAAAAATTCCAAAATAAAAAATTAGTTTATCATAGAGCTATTAACGCGCATCGAATGCTATTTAAACTGCGTCGGTACTATAAAAACTCTTGGAGTTATAGGTATCCAAATTTAGTCTACTCTATTAATTATAATAATCGAATCTTACGAAAGTGTAAAATTGAAAATTTGTTTTGGCCGATACTGTGCAACCAGTATAAATAAATTTAAAAAATACTAGTGTTATTGTTAAGTAGAAATTCGAAAATTGTAATAAACTAAAGTGTTAATATCATAAAGAGAATACTAACTAAAAATATAATATTAGCAATGTAACATAGAACTAGAGGAGCTTTAAAGAATGCTGAAATATATAAACTTGAGAGCTAAAATATAAAAAGTGAAGAGACAAAGAAGAATGTTATAATGTATAAGGATAAGCTCAGCTAAATATAGTAGATGCACTATTTTTAGACTGATGCCAAACTAATAATATATCAGAAAGTCATCCAAATATATAAAATGCACTATTTTGTAAAAGTGGCAAAAACTGCATACATAAGCGCCAAGTACGGGCGTTCAAGCGTGTCTGGTAAGCATTGGCAAAGTCAAAATATAAGCTTGCAATATATTTAACATTTGTAAACTAAAGTCAGTCTAGCACCTTAGTTGCCAATGTGTATTAGTTCAAATAAGTCACTAATAGCTGTAAACATATGTACTTAATGTAGCCTACTTTTTACTCGGTAATTATTTTAGAAAGCCCTTAGTGTTAAAAACAACCTAAAAGCTTCCTTGCCAATAAAATACAATGTTTTTTTCAACAATAGGTTTATAAATAGAACGTTAGCCTTTGCAAAAATACTATGTAGGTAAGCTAAGTCGAGCATGGCTTCGAAGTAACCATAGCTTCTAAATTTATGATGTCACAATTTTATTTTTTAATATATTATCACAATATCATTAAATAGCAGTAATTTTTGTGTAAGCATTACATAACTTTTAATTTAAGTCACTACTATAATTAAAAAGCTTTATCTTAGTAATGCAGTTGTACAATTGGGTTTTGTCTGGCACGACGGAATCATGGCATCTTGCCAAACAATAAGATATTCTTCATTCTATATATAATTAATAAGAACAATTGCAAATTAAGCATAGTTATTCGTATAAGCAGCTGTAATATAATAACACGGCTTACCAAATTGGTATTATATTAAGACAAAAAAATTATGTAGAATATTCGAAATGAAAATGTGTCTGATGAATTCAAATATTATAAACATAATAATTATTATATATTTTCTAATATCTAGCTAAACTTAGCCTATTAAGTATTTTCTCTTGCAAAATTCCTAAAGCAGTGTAAAACTGCGGGTGTATGGCATATTTTGAACTCATTTGTCTCAAGATCGGAACTGAGTAGAATGAAATAAACAGCTGCAAGTTCACCAGAAGAGGTTCGCCCATCATAATTCGTTTCGTAATATAGAAATATCAAATTGGAATCATCTCTACAAAGCAATAATTTTTGAAAATTCTAACGAATTTTTGAAAAGTCGTTTACTAAATTTAATCTCATTTGTCTCAACATTGACTGGCTCAATTTCGAATTTTGATGGCTAAATACATGCAGCAATGCTTAATTTACTCATAATTGTTTCGTAACGCAAACAAATTGCAATATTAAAAGTGCTATAGCTCTAAATAACCAAATTTCCCTTTTTTACATACGAATTAAATATTTTACGACGCCATCTAGCGAATTTTGAATATAAAAATTTCGTCTAATGCATACACACACACTACAAATGGACACGTAAATCTGTAGACTATTTGATCTTACAATGTATCTTATGAAGCCGTATAAAAGTTCTAAAAATTGCTGACTATCAGGCAATCAAATAGCCCAAAAGCGAATATTAGATAGTATTAATTCAAACCTAAGTCACACTTCGCTATTAGCACTAATATAAATTACTCTATGCTAGAGCTAGGCGCCAGCCGGCTGAGCCGCCGGAAATTTAGACTGCTGAGCCGATTGATAGCTACAACTATATCAAGAGAAAGGAGATTTGTCATAAAATGGAAACAGCATTTAATGTCGTTGATGTGGTAGTGACGTTTAGCATTGATTAGGTCTTAATAATCAGATTGCCTGTAAGGGTATGAGGAACCTTTTTGGAGATAGATAGTTTCACAATACTGCTTGATTCATATACAGTTCTTACAGGGCTATGACGCTATTCAGATAAATTATCAGTTATTGAATTGTAAACATTTATCTGAATATAGAATCTCTTATCTTATCTTATCTTATCTTATAAGCCTTATAGAATTTCTATTTGGAATATTATACATTCTAATCCAATTCTATATATGTCGCTCAACCGCGCTACCGACCTTACCGTGTCTGCGCGGCCAATTGTAGTCGGCTGACGGTGCCCCCCCCCCTCTACCGAATGCAAATCAAAATGTTCTTGAAGGATCAGTTCAAAGAAAATTGTGAGCATGTGTGTGCATAAAATTCAGGAATAATTATAATTGATTTATAATTTTAATGTTGTGTATATTATGTACACCTTGCTTCAAGGAAACATTTATATTTTCGGTTTTATTTGTGAACAATGTACTTTATTTGCAGTTTCTTTGGTTGGGGTATGTCATATCCCAATGACAGATAACGCAATAATTGTTTCGTGTCAGACTAACCGCTAATCATTTAGCTGTTGAATTCAGCGTGAATTTTAATTGAGAGTACTTTCAGGACTTACTGTGATATCGTCAGCCAAAAAAAATTATTTGGTGGTAAAAATATAAATTTACAAATCATTAATTAAATTTAAATATACTAAAGTAATTGAAGAGTTTGATGACATTTTGTGTTTAAATTAGGTTTCTCTTCCTTAATGTAAATTGATTCTGTGAACTTGGTGCATCTGTGTTTCATTAAAATATTAAAGTCAGATGTTAATGATTTTTGTATTTTCGAGGTCATAAAAATTTTGGATTGTAAATGTCCATATAGAGGTTTTTGAATTCGTGTCTTCAAATGTCTTTTGGTTCCACCTATATATATATATATATATATATATATATATATATATATATATATAATTATAAAGTTAGCTGACAAAATTGTGCTTAAACTGTTGTACGATTTTGAGAAAGACTGGAATTTCAACTAAAATTAGCAGAAATATATACTAGAAATCAAATTGAAACTAGCCTCGTTATTCAAACTAAGTTAACTTCAGTGATGTATATTTTTTGATATATGCAATAAATTGTAAACCCAAATATTGGTATGTATCAAAGACATTTAAGAACTACATAACTATGTACAACGCTAAATTTTTCTAATATAATTTATTTTGCATTACATCCTTCGTTTTAATAAGCTACCCCACGATGTCAATCGTGAGTCATGTTTTGACCATTCGTACTGTTGTTAAGAATTGGTGTTCTGTGTTAGAATAGTGACATGAATGACAAAACTTTTTGTGCAAAGGAAGAATGTAGTGTATACTATAAAAATTTTTTCACTACAAAGAGAATGGATTAAATTTTATAGAATCGGAGATCAACAAGCTTGAAATTTGTTTTCAAACTTTTTTAAACATTTGCTTAAACAATGACCTACTAGTACAGAATGTGCTTGACTTAAACGATGCTTTGTGGACGTTTAAAAAAGCTACAGTCATATTAGATTTTTTTTTAAGTGTTTCACCTGCATTACAAAAATTACTCAAAATCCATTGAAACACNTAAATTTTATAAAATCGGAGATCAAACAAGCTTGAAATTTGTTTTCAAACTTTTTAAACATGTGCTTAAACAATGATCTACTGGTACAGAATGTGCTTGACTTAAACGATGCATTGTGGACGTTTAAAAAAGCTACAGTCATATTAGATTTTTTTTCTTAAGTGTTTCACCTGCATTACAAAAATTACTCAAAATCCATTGAAACACATTAAAGGCATGATAAATTTAACAAAAAGTAATATTTATAATAAAGCAAAGTAAAACTAAAAACTTGCGGAATTATTCTTAGAGAAAGCAAGTTTTAGAGAAGGGAAATTTTTCTGACTGTACTGCATTTCTTTGAGAGGTTCAACCTGGCTGGCCCTATAATGTCGACATGACCCAACCTGTTTCCACCTTACCTTACAGGACTGGCCTAGTGTAAACGTGATAAATTTGCCCGCTAATATGTACGACGTCATTATCGGTGTCATTTTGTTGTCACGTACAAGTCTTTCTTACAATTTTAATAACACCGTAAATACATTTCCAAGTATTTTGTAAAATGGTGAAAAACTGCACACTGATTCTTGTGCTATATTTTAGACGCTTTTTACACAAAATTTGCTATAATATTTCACCTGTCACGCTGCAGCATGTCATTCTTTGGCCTACTGAGAGAATGTATTTCATAGAAGATGGACACGGGCCGGACTCAAGATTTATGAAATTACAGACAAAATACGAGCCGAAAATAATGAATTGTAACAAGCTAGTAAATATACATTTTTGAAATCTCAATAGAAGCACCTATTTAACTTTGTGTAACATTTCACTGGAGATATATGCCACCCAATCAACTTCTGCTCAGTCAGAAAGATATTGTAGTTAAATTGGACTTAGTGCTACAGCCAAAAGTTAATGTGTTGAAATGATCAAGAAATTTTGAAGGGCCAAAATGTATCATATGTTATATTTATGTATAGATAGATCTATTTCTGGTCTCATACTAAAATTAAATTTGCTAAAATTATGTATTATTCATCAAAATGACTTGATATATTACAGAGATATTTTAGTTTAGCAAGTATAACCTAATGTTGAATATTATGCAAATCAAAATGGTCAGTTTTTAGTTGAATTTTGATACTCATCTCGTAGCGATCAAGTCTCATGTTTTGTTTTTTTGGTACCGCCACCAGCCAGTCGTGTGGTAGTTTTTTAAACATGTTCAGTTATTCACCCGGAATCCTGATATACTTTTCTGTGTTCATTTTAACACACTTCTCGAGAAATCTCAGTTAATTGCAACAATGATTAGCAATGCAACCCACGTCATGGTGGTGGGATAATGCTTGATTGCTGTTGAGGTGCAGCAAGATTGAATCTTGATAATTCTACATGGCCTCTAATCAATGCCTTGGGTGTAGAGAGCAGTTGAAATGCTCTGTCATTAATGTACTTAATAATTTGAAATTGACCAATGTACAGTTATTATTTTTCACACAATGCCAATTTCATTGAAGATTTTGATAGTGTGCGATGAAGTGTTTGAGAAATATCCAAATTGTTATTTGACTTCATTAAGTGCTGATGCAAAGCAAAAAACAAGGACGTGGCCAACTACACCATTTGAAAGGACTAATTTAGCTCGTAGGAAGCGACATATGAATTTTGTTTAGGATTTTAGTTTATCTTACATAGGTGTGGACATATTGAGTTATTTTTACAAAAAGTGTGGAACTTTCTTAAATGTATCATAAGGTAACAAGGACCTGTACTTTTAAGTTAGAAACCTGTGTTGTACAAGTCCCCCAATGGCCACGTCCTCGAAAAAATAAAATTTATCTTAATTAGCACCATCATTAAACTGAGACAGTATTGGATCTATTTCATACCTGTACGCAGATTTATTTATACTGTAGAATCAATTCTGTCAACAATAAAATATAAGTTTGACAAATATTTGGCAAATATTTTCAAGGTTTGGAAAATTTTAGGAAAATTTGCAAGTATTCGAAAAAATTTATTAAATATTTTGCAATAAATTTATAATTTTCCAACTTATATAACTAAAGTTGGGCAATTTTACGTAATGGTTGCATTCCATTTGCACTGACACTAAGTATGAAAATAATTTCAATATATTTTCAAAAATCGATTTTCTCATTGAAAAAAAATTCTATTTGCAGGTACTTCAGGCACAAGTTCTAGCAAAAATCTTCATCATTCATGAACTCAATTTTCTTAAAAACTTTCAAAATTCTTGATAATGTATATAGAAAACACGGTTCAATAATCTATTTTACAACGTCTATAATGTATATATTTACAAAAATTTGAACTTACCTGTAATCATGCAAATGTTCACTACTTCCTGTCAGTGGAGTTTATTTTTCGAAACAACCAACGTCCATCTTCTCGGGTGAAAGCGATCGCTGATCTTGACTTCAAATATTTCTTGCATTCATAATCGCACGAAACGTCTAGGAAATTTTTCCCACTGCTGTATTCTTTTACTGTAAGTATATCGAAACACATATCGCCAGATTTTCCCTCAACTTCAACAAAGGAAAGATTCGTTGGTGGAAATGCACACCCATCTAAATCACAATAGTTTTGGTAACTGAAGCCATTAAATCTTTTAATCTTGTTTTGAGATCCCAAGCACATCGTTTCATTGGAATTACTAAGTTGTACATCAATTGGATATCTATTTGAGCAGTTCAGCAAAGCCCTACTCACTTGAAGCTTTGTAGTCGATTCCCCTTGTGTCTTGTTACTGATATCGAAATGATAATAGCGATGTTTGCAGCATTTAGGATAAGACAGACAGTACCCTGTAGTGAAATTTAAGGTAAGNGTAGAAATTGATTATTTTAGTTGCTTAAACTTTAGAAGACCTCAACTTTACAAAATGGATTGATTAAGAACCATCAAACGCTCATTATATTTTTGGCACCGTTTCATTGATTACTGAAAAATCTAATGTGTAAGAAAATTTACTAAATCGCAACATTTCAAAAATTGTATTTCATTTTTGTACTGATTTTCTATAAAGGAAAATATTAAATTTCAAGAATTTCATTGGCCCACACATTCATTCTGTTTTAAATGAGCATCAAAGACTGAATCAATCAAATTCAATGTGGTTCGGGATTTTTCAAGCTACACCATTTGCAAACTATTTAGCCCCAAACACCCTAATTTTGTATCATTAAAGTCATCAGCCAAAGTTTTAATTTGAAATAAGTTATAAACATCTCAAGGAATTTAAATCCCTTTAATTGCACATCTCAAGGAATTTAAATCCCTTTAATTGCACACCACTAAGCGAAGGGAAACTAAATTGATTTATTTAAAAATGTGTTGTGCGATGATTCAACTAGCAAGTTCACAACGTACGTTACAACAAAGTGAAATAGCGCGATTTAAACAAGAAGGCTTGGTCAACAATAAATCATTATAGATGGTTTTATATATTACCCAGGAAGCAACCATTATTGGTCCAACAATGGCTCACTGCTGGCACTCCTGGCCAACAATGGCCACTCATTTGCCATTCATTTGCCAACCATAACCAACAAAACAAAAAGTTTTAAGAATCTTAAAATTCCACAATTTTACAAAAAAATTATTATATTATGGTATATAACAAGAATTACATTAAAGTTTGATTTAAATTTTCAAAAAGTATTATTTATCAGTTTCTCATAGCCATTAATGGCATTGCTAGATCAATCTGCCATCTAGCGAACAAATATGAATTTAATAATTTACAATTATGACTGATCAAATTTAATTTTCATAACAAATGAATTTACTTAACCTTTTGTATTTGATAGCACAATTTACTATGCCAGCTCTTGTTTATATCAGCACTTTATAATGAATTCAATTGTTTGTAGCAAGGTGTTCCATCTTAACTATAATATGCTATACACAGTTTCAACTGTATCCTTAACCAGGCACGTATTGAGGTATTTCTAAAAGCGGGAGGCCCAATTCTTATCAGAGTTATGTAGGCCTAGGTAGTTTTTTCACCCTCTTAGCATAATACCGCATTCACCCGTGCATAAATGATAAATAAACCAAAAAGACAGACGGAGTTAATAAGAATAAATAAAATACTGCTTTTTTGCACTTTATGTCAAACAAAAAGACTGTTCATCAATATATCGATCAGATCATATGAGAATGAGTTGAAATTAGCCTGCTCAAAGAGGGGCAGGTGCAAGGCCCTCCAAAGTACGCCCCTGGCCATAACTCAATCAAATTATACCAAGTTGTGAATTACAAATCATAATATAACATTGGCCATAATCAGTAAACTGCTGGTGGGAAACATGCAATATTTGTGACCATTGACGCCATCAGTGGCCCATTGGTGGACCATTAAGGTGCGTTCAGACGAGAACCTTTTGATGCGCATCTTTTGATGAAAGTGCGTTCAGACGAGCATCTTTTTGATGTATGCTTTTTTGATGCATCTATCAAAATTTGGGAGCGTTCAGACGAGCGTCTTTTTGATCTATGCTAATTTGAACGATGTGCGTTCAGACGAGCATTATTTTGATGCACGGCCACTTGTTTATTCAGCAATTAAGTTTAATAGGAATTGTGTTTTTCTATCACTGGGAAGATTATAATCAACACCTCAATTACTGATTCAAAACATTATAATAAAAAACAAATTTGATTGGATGTTTAATTCTATAGATATTGTTATACAATATTGCCTAGAATAAGTAGTTAATTACTGATTGTTCAAAAAAACGAAATTATCTTTATAAAGTTCTAGAGTCCGGCGGTATA
>CABFPE010000360.1:794501-820943 GCA_900660155.1 Hofstenia miamia
ACACTTACATTTAATAACAATACATGTAAAGTCATTTATTTGGTCGATTATAGTCAAGTCTCCTACTATTAATAAAATAGGGTTCAGCTATCCAGCCATTTCAAGCATCTATTAAATTGTACATGTATAGATTGATAGTCAGACTAGGCAAGAATCGAAAAACCTCCTATCCATAACATAAGTGCTGTTTCATGACTGGCACAAGGACCCTTCAAATTGCTCCCGTGATGGAATCCAGCCACTACTTGACACAACTTGCTTAGCTGAACATTTTATTAAATATCAAACCAGATAAATGAAGAATGAAAATAAAATAAACTCCAAATAATTTATTGTCCATCAATTTTATCTCTAAATTCTCAGCTATTTATTTAAAAAGTTTTCAGTACCTGCTGATTTTGAATTTTGAATTAATCTTCTGCCAATATGGCTGTTCTTACGTAAGTGTAATTTTACTTGTTACAATTTGTCAAATAATACTTAATCAGCTCCAGTATTTTTCTTAGAATGTACAATATTGTAACTTGGTTGCATCTTACAAAATGAATAAGATAATTAACTAAATTTTTACAATCATATTTCTAATTATATTTCAACACTATTAATCATTCAATGCTAATCTCCTGTTTGCAGCTTATTCCTTTTGGATGATGCTACACTTTCCATGTCTGCTTTCAAGAGTGGCCCTTGCTTTATGCAATCTATATTACTTATGACTGCTGCTGGAGCAGATACAGCTAACTTATTCAACAATCACTCAATATTACCAAAATTTACTGGAAAGATTGACAAGATCTCTCAATTTTTGAAGAGTGGTTTTTTCTCTTTGAACTAACCATGCAGCAGAACAAAGCTACTCAAGATGCTGCCATTGCTCAATTTCTTACCTACCTTTAAGGTATCATGTACAATCAGTACATGATGTTGGATAGAGATATGAAGACTAGTTATCTGCTTCTCATTGGATATTTTGAGGACCATTTCAAGGCCCCCATATCAAACATCAGTACAAAACATTACTCTGTGATCTCTTGTTCAAAAAAGGTGATGACATTCACACATACATCACACAAGTTTAAAGGCTGTTTCATCTAAGCAAACTCACCCCTGAGTATTTGAAGCACAACCTCTTCTCCTATATCTGCTGAGGCTTCCTGCCTAACATCTGAAGTCACCTTGAGCTCAAGTGCAACCCCAAGGACAATCTTAGTGTAATTATCTGAAAAGCTATAAGTATCATCCACATGTTCCATAATACTACTCATATTGATAAGGACGCCAGAGACCTGAAAGCTGGTTCTTCTTCCCCAAAGTGTCCTGCTTCCTTGAGTACTGTCACTTCTACTGTAAAGAAAGAACTGGAGCATACTTGCTGTTTCCATTGTGGCCAGAAAGGTCACACTAAATCTCAGTGCTGAGCAGTTATCCACCTAGTTGCTGATGGCAAAGGTTTTATTATCAAAGAACCTGGGAATCAGGAATGTTCTCTCAAGTCAACTGTTGGCTTAGCTACCCAGTCAAACTAGTTGGAGTGCTGCCTCCTAAAAAACATGTGCACAATGTCTTAGTCATCATGTCACTGTTGTGTACTAACAAAATCCCAGTCAATATAAAGAGATCTCTGGTGAATTTTACCATCAATACTGAGGCCTCAGCCTCAATCATTAGTGATTCCTGTTGTTCCAAGTTGTGCTTGTCACAGGATGACCTTCTCCTATCCACTGCACATCTGCTGGATGCCTCTGAGAATTCTCTTTTGCTCAAAGGTCATATACTGAACTTGGAGTTATGTATTCAGCAGGAACTTTTTGTTGTGGATCTAATTGTCATTGATACTTGCAGTCAACTGCTTCCATATGATATAATTTTGGGAAATGATTTTCTTGAACAGAATTCATGTATCATCAATTATGGTAATAATACTATCTCCATCAGAGAAAGTGAACATTGGCAAGAGCTTACCACCATCCTTAGCCAAGATATCTCTCTGAGTTTTTCTGAGCTTGTGATTATGGAGCCTCATCACTGGCAACATGTCCCTGTTACCACTGACTCTGATTTTACTGGAGATGTCATGATCTCTGGATTCAAGGGAAAACTCTTCCTTGGAATTAACTTTTCTCCTGATCTCTGTCTTGTCTCTAAAGGAAAGATGTGTGTTACCATTCTGAACAGTTCTGATTCTTTAATCAAAATAGAGCCATCTCAGTTGAGACTAGTGGCAACTCTGGTCTGCCTGGAATTTCAGGCCACTGCCTGTTCACCCATCCTAATGCAATTCATGATCTGGCAAAGCCAAGTTCTAATGTTAGGATTCCTCTTGTCAATGAGCAGCACATCCACACCTCAGTTCTCACCTGCTTAGACAGCATTATGAGGTCTTTAACTATGGTTCAATCAGTGTTCATCAGGCCATTGGAGAGCAGCATTCCATCAACACTAAGAATGATCATCCAATTCACTTGCCTGTCAGAAGAGTACAGGAAAACCTTTGGGAAGAGTATGAAAAAATCTTAAGAGACCTCATAGAAAGTGGCATTATTCAAGCTAGCAATAGCCCTTACATGGCTCCCACTGTCTTCATTATGCAGGGCGACAAGTACCACCTCTGCATTGATTTCAGAAAGCTTAACAATGTTACTGTGAAAGATGCATATCCACTCCCACACATCAAAGGCCTTCTTTATGACGCCAGTCAATATAAATTGTTCAGGTGCCTCAACCTGTTCAAGGCTTACTGGCAGGTGCCAATGAAGCCTTCTGACATCTCAAAGACTGTCTTCATAACTCCCTATGGCCTCTTTGAATGGAAGTACATGGCTTTTGGGCTCTGCAATGCCCTGCTACTTTCCAGTATTATGTTACCCACATACTTAGGAATGGAGCCAATGTGCTTGAACCTGGCATAACTGCCTACATGGATGATATTCTTGTTACTGGTAATACAGTCTCAGAACACCTGGAAAGGCTTGGACACACTCTTAGCTTATTGTATGAGTCTGGTCTTTGAGTCAATAGGGACAAGTGCTCTTTGTTACAGCCTCATGTTACTTTTTTAGGTAGGATCCTTGAACCCAGGTGAATTTCCATTAAGAATGATGTGAAAGATCATCTTGATAGAATCAAGACTCCCCATTCTCATAAGGACTTGCAGTGACTCATGGGATTCTTGAATTACTATGGTACCTTTATCTCAGAATTAGCTAATAAAACAAGACAAATCTCTAACCTACTACAGCACAATGTTGAATTTAAACGGAGCTGGAGTGAGCAAGAAGAGCTTGATAATGTTAAGAAAGAACATAGAAAAATTCCCAGCCTAAATACACCAGACTATTCAAAGGAATTTCTTATCAACTGCAGCACTAGTTCTGTTGCTATCAGTGGCATGCTCAGCCAGATAATTGATGGGAAAGAGAGCCCCATCCAATACTTTAGCCATAAGCTCTGTAATGCTGAGCTAAAGTATGGTGCAATAAAGTCAGAAATGCCTGCCCTAGTTGAGAGCTTGAATAAGTTTTGCTTTTTTATATTAGGCTGCCAGTTCACTGTGTACACCAACAACTCAGCACTGGCATGGCTAAAGAAATTTTCCAGGGACAAATCTAACATTATCACCCAATGGATAGAGTATCTGAATGACTTTACCTTTTCCATCAAACATTGTCCAGGGAGACTGCACAACAATGCAGATTACTGGACTGCTCTCCCAAGTTACAAGCATAATCTCCACAAGCTGCCTGGAGAGATGACACCATTTAGATTTATCCCATTCAGCAACTATGAGTGTTTGCCCATGTTTAATGGAGACTGGAATGGAAACAGGATCCTCCCCATCTTGGTGAAGGAAGAAATCACTGAAAAGGAAATCATGCATCATCAGTGCCATGATAAAGTGCTACGTGAGATCATAGCTAAGCTGAACAATGACAACTATATATTCAGCCCCATTGCTAACAGGTATTTCCAGCACTTTAACTGGAAGCTTACCAAGGCAGGTCTACTCTATGCACAAAGCTGAAACAGTCAACTAGCAGTTCCCAAGTACTTTTGTAGAGAATTAGTACAAAAAATTCATGAGAAAGGCCATCTAGGCATCATCCAAACTGAGCAAACATTTAACTCAAGATATGTTACTATTGGTATTTGAGCTGCTGTCCAGGATGTAATCAACAAGTGCACTACCTGTCTACTGCAAGGAGCAGGACATTTTCCAGAGCAGCAAGCTGAGCTGTACAGCAGAGCTGCTGAACATACAAATGAAGTTGTTCACATGGATATAGAGAAGCTCTCTCATGACGAGGAGGGGTACCAGTATCTCCTTGTCCTCATAGACCACTTTACAAAATACGCTCAACTCATCCCCCTCAACAGCACCAAGGCCAAGGTTATTGGAGAAAAAGTGGTCAAAGAATGGGTTCTCAAGTTTGGGCCTATGGAGCACCTAATCTCAGATCATGGCCCTCAGTTCAAAAACCATCTCATGGAAACCCTAATGAAGGAGCTCAAAGTATTACATGAATTTGCCACTGTGTACCATCTACAGTCTAATGGAGTCATCAAGTGACTCAATCCTACTGTCATTAAAATGATCTGAGTTGCCCTTGCCCAAGCAGCCAGCAGGAATTGGAAACATGTCATTGAGGCAGTAGAGTACTTTTATAACACCACCATGCATACAACTACTAAGGTTAGTCCTTTTAAGGCCATGTTTGGCCAAGAGGCAAGTACTCCCCTTTCAATTATGTTCCCAGATTATAAAGAACTTACATTAGAGAATTTTGTGAACCATATGTTACACAAATTTCAAGAAGTACATTTAACTATCTGTTGGAATACTAATCAGTCTGTTATCCGTCATATTCAGAATTTCAATTGTAAGTTGTATGGTGAACCTCACGAGGTTGGAGACAAGGTTTTCACATATTTTCCTTGCCAGATTACTGATGCAAATCAAGTGTGGAAGCTTGCCACTAATTGACAAGGTCCATTTACTGTTACAAAGGTGTTAGACCCCCACTGATATCTGTTAGATAATGGGAGAGTTGCCCACTTTCAGTGACTCAAACAAACTATTAAGGACATTAGTAATGTTGTCATCAACACTAATAGTGAATTTTCACTTGTTGATGATGGAGTAAATGAACTTGAGAATTATACTAATCTCACTGAATCTGAGGAAGACAACCTCTCTGAGGTGAAGTATGACACTAATCCCAGTAATAGTAGCAACATTACTGCTACTCATATTTTGCCTAGATGTAAAGTTAGGGACCAAGAATATCTAGATCATTTAAATACCCAAGATTGGGAACTTAATTAATCTTTATGTTTATCAACCAAGCCACATCAGATGAAGCAAACTGAGAACCAGTCACCCACAAGAAGATGAGTGAGGCAAAGACATAACCCCTGTGATGAATGGAGCCAAGATGACACCCCTCATCAAGCAGAGGAGAGCATATCCTGCAAGAGAGGAAGGACGCAGGAGGACTCAAGTAGCAAACTGCACAACTACTTGGGGCGCCAAATAGCCTCTTGGGAATTTGAGGAGTCAAGTAAGTACAGAGTGCCTTTTGCTAACTTAAGCATTACCTTAAGTACTAACACAAAAACACCTCACAGTGACTCAATAACCCCCTCTAGTCCCAGCCCTTTGTCACACACTTCTACTGGTGTTAGGTCCCAAAGGAACAAAGAACAGCAGTGCAAAGTTTCTAAGGTATGAGACAAAATGTTACATTTGTATTTTATAGCAACCCCCAAGTGATTAGTTTTGTGTGCAACAACCTCTCAGAAGAAATGAGGAACAAGCTATGTTGGACTTACAACACAAAGAACTTCACATGTTCAGTGGACCTTATCCCATTTGTCATTGATGCAGAGTGTAGGCCAAAGGTTAACACAATTATATGCTATGACTCTAAAATGCATGGAGGATTAAGGAGACCTTATTGGCAGAGCACTGTCCACACTATGTTCAATGAAGATTTCAACATTACACACCTGTGCCAGTTCCTCAACAACAAGCAAGCCATTTAAAAATTTCTAGAGCTAGTGGCTCACTATGATGTGCATATGAAGACAGACATTCTGTTTGGCTTAGAGAAGATTAATTACCCCAAGTGTGGATACAGTAAGTTATCTGAGACATGGAGACAAGCCAAAAAAGATGGTGCAATTATACCAATCACAGTTATTGAGCAGACAATGCACTCACCAGAACAATTTTACCATGAGGAAGAACTACTGGCATCATCTGCAGTTAAAGTGTCCCCCAGCACACAAGCACTACTTGAAGCTATTAATATGTAAAAGTTCTCAGGAGTTGAGAGCTCTCCAATACCTACACCACCATGGTCTATTATGGGGGATGAAAGAATCCTAACCATTGAGCACTGCTCAGAGGAGTTTGCTAAGAAGCTCTATATTGCTAGTTGCATAATCAAACAACATCAAGACAACAACATGTCCGGCTTGATGAAATGGTGCCTCACTGAAATATTTACCAAAAGGAACTTGTGCTTCTACAATTGCCTGGGCAATAAATAGCCCTTGATGTAGAATGTACCACCTCCTGTCTTCAGATCTCAAATTCACAAATCAATTAATGATGCTAAGATAAATCATCCAGTTACTATTGGGACCATGACACTACAAGAAAGAGTCATGCTAGATAATGTTGAACACCATGTGGATAAACATAACCTGCTTTGCATTCCTCCACCATGTATCATGACTCCCTTAATTCTACCAATTGCAAAGATCAAACACAATAGAAGGAAGCTGAATTTATTGCGCACTAAGCTAAATTTTCTCAGATATTTATTACAAAACTCCGTAAATTATTACCTGACTTGTTTAAAATTTCAAAGCACAGTTTTGCTCACAAAGTTAAATGAACAATCACATGTAATTTAAATTGAGGGGACAAAAACAACACTATCAAATTAACTACACTTGAAATTCCAAAATTGATTAAAAGAAATTGATACAAATAAGGTAGCAGTGAATCAAAAAGAATCAAGATGTCAAAAGACAAAACTATTCCAAAGTGGCGAAAAAATAATAAAAATATGGCCCAAGAGTGACTCTACAAGTAAGTGATAAACTGGGGTAAGCATAAATAATAATCTGAAGTCATAGCCCTTAATTTTCAACCAAAAAGATTATTTGAAATGTTTTATGTTTTTTAAGAAAATGTAGTCATTTTGATTAACTTTTTATTTCTAGTGACATATGATGCATGATATATGGCAAAGAAATTTGTCAATTAAAGTAGTCTGCTCAATACAAACACTTTGAAATGAGAAACCAGTTTTTCACACCCCATTAGAACTAAAGAGGACTATCCAGTAAAGTTACATTTGAACTTAAATGTTATCAAATTAGCAATTATGATTTTAAAAGATCACAGGAGAAAATTTCAAGGCAAGTTTCTGATAGTCTTTGCGCAATTTTTTTCTTGCTTACATTTTTCACTACTCCAAAATGTGCTGAAAATAGCATTCAGAATAAGACAATATATCATTGCTGGTTTTTGTATTAAAATGGTCCACAAATGTAGAAAAGTATGTCATTCAATTGTAGAGTTTGCAAGATGGGTGGGATTCAAATTGTATCCAAGTAAAATGTGCTAGAAATATTAACTGTGTTCAAGTGACAACTGTTTTTGGAATAGAATCCTAGAATGATACACTTTTGTCCAAAAAGTAAAATAGTTGAATTTTACTCTATATATAGCCCAGACCTGGGGCTTTTCTTTTTATGAACGGGTAGTTGTAATATTTGTACATATTGTAAATAACATTGTATATAAAGATCAAAGCATTTTGTAAATAGAAGTAGTTTGAACTGTATTCTCTTTGTGTTCACTAGAATCACACCCCAGTGATTCTACAGTCACAGACCCCAAAGAAATGACGCTGCAGAAGGTCAACAAATACTGCTCGTGTAAATGTATGATTCATGAAATAGTAAACATTTTTGATTGAATTTGAGCATTGTTGATTTCTCTTTCAATTTTTTTTGATCAAGTTTTGTAAGATCATTTGAGTTCAAGTACTGGAAAGCCCTGTGCACAACACCAGTTCTTATGATGACATAGGATTAATCCAAGTTGGTTTTTACTTGAATTTTGAATCTAAACAAATAGGGAGTGTGCACTGCAACCTCAAGCACCCAAAAGTGAATATGTTATAGTTAGGAGTATTAATTTTTAGTTTGTTATGAATTTAAGCCACTTAACTTTACCCTAAATTGAAAGTAGTTTGCTAAAGCACATTTCTATTATAATAGAAATTATTCTGCACAGATTCCTGAAAAATTATTGATATTTTACTGTATATCTTTAGTTTATTATTTTGTAGAAACTCTTCATAGTGTAGAGTCACTCAGGGCCTTATTTTTATTATTTTTGGCACTGTGGAATAGTGTTATGTCTTTTTGACATTTTGATTCTTTGATTTGCTGCTACCTTATTTGTATCAATTTCTTTTAATCAATTTTGGAATTTCAAGTGTAGTTAATTTGATAGTGTTAGTTTTGTCCCCTTGATTTAAATTACATGTGATAGCTCATTTAACTTTGTGAGGGAAACTGTGCTTTGAAATTGTAAACAAGTCAGGTAATAAGTTACAGATTTTTGTAATAAATGTCTGAGTCAATGTAGCAAAGCACACAATAAATTCAGCTTCCTTCTACTGCATTTGATCTTTGCTATCATTTATTTATTAAGCCCCTTTAGATTTCATTGATCAAAGAGTTTGTTAATGATAACTGTTGTGTAAGATCTGGCAACAATTTGGGAGGAAACTGCACCAGGTCTAGGGTGACAAATAGCTCTTTAATGGTAACAGCCAAAATCATGGCCACTTTTAGGTATGGTTAGGTGTAGGGAATAACATCTTTTATTTGATCCATTCATACATGCACTTAAATTAACACCTTGCAAATATACTATGCCATTGGTGAATGTGAATGCACAGCAACTACATGTATGTGCCTGTTATTTATTATTTATTTACATGAGCTGAGATAGGAGAACTCTGAGATAAATTGTTTATTGAGCTAGAACTTAATACTTTAGACACACAATTAGCACCTTGGCAAGTAAGGATGGCTTCAAAGGTTTGACTTTGGCATGATGCCATGTGAGTTGGTCACTGCTGGAGTTCTTTTTGGAATGGAATTTCTTTATTTGCTAGGAAATCAGTGAACCACCCACATAACTGTTCTATTGGAATGTGGGTCACTCTCTGCTATGGTAGACTTTGCAACCTTTGATCTAAACTCTTGAGTTACCCAGTACTGCTAGAGTAGCCAGAGCTCCCTCGCAATTCTACATGCTGACCCTCTGTGATTCTGGACAAATTAGGGTGTCAGTCAAACTCTCTACTCTATTCTGTTGAAGTTGCTGAAGTGGTCACTTGATTTCTCTGCCTGGTGATTGTGACAGTATGCTGAGCTGTTACTGTTTCTATATCATACTTGGTTTTGTTCTTTCTTTTTGGTTTAAGCCTGCTGGGATAGTTGTTTCCCCAGGCTGTGAATTGACTTCCCTACCAATCCATGCATAACTTTGCCTCTTATGTTATTTTTACTGCAGTTCTGTGCTTTTGAAGTTGTCACTGAGCACCTGATGTTATTCTTACTTGTTTTGTTGTAGAGTTGTTCTTCTAGAATTTGGATTTAATACTACACCCTACACTGTGCTGTTACTGTTATTAGCTTTTTGTTTCTCAAAACCTGGATGGAATCCCTCTCAGATTGTTGGAATTGTTTTCCAAATTTTTCTTGCTATTTTCCTTGTTGGTTCTTCTGTTTAAATGAAGCTTAGTGTTTTTTCTCATAATGGGACTCCCACTCAGGTACTCCACAGTGTGAGCATTAGCAGCCCAAACATTGCTCCTCACACCATTGGAATAAGTTCTATTGCTTCTCCCTTGTCATTTGATCTCTACTTTATTCACCAGCTCTGAACCCTCAGAATTCTGAAATTGATCAACTTTGTGCTGCCTTGGCTGAAGAAACTAGTCAATGCAAGAGTGTGGCCAAGACACCCAACTGAGGTAGTGTTTGTTCATTGATTTGATTAATGCCCTGGAGATCCAACTTCAGACTTTGGCAATGCCTTTGCCTACTTCTCTGCTGCACTGGAACAGCCCGCCTCATTTGTTACCTCTCCAGTTGAGCCCTTCTGAGTATATCACTTGCAGTGTTCTGCAGGATGCATTGGACAATTTCTCTGAATGCCTTTCAGAACAAATCTCTGAGATGATTACTACATGCTTTCTGAGCAGCCCCATCATCTCTACTTCCACACCAATTATGCTGCAATTAGTTACTCCCATTACTTCTTTTGCAAATAGAGAGCCTACTTTCATGCAGCCAGTCTAAGCTAACTATGATTGCTGCTCCTATTTCATCTTTGCCAAGTGTGACTGTCTTGCCTACAGCACCTGCAAGTAACAGTGTTACCCTCACTGGTGTGACTTCATCTACTCTGCTGTGGTCATGCAATCTAGCCATATCTGCTTTCAAGAGTGGCCCTCACTTCATGCAATCTATATTACCTACAACTGCTGTTGGAGCAGACACAGCTAACTTATTCAACCATCACTCAATATTGCTGAAATTTACCAGAAAGATTGATAAGATCTCTTAATCTTTTGAAGAGTGGTTCTTTCTCTTCAAGTTAACCATGTGGCAGTACAAGGCCACTCAAGATGCTGCTGTCCCTCAATTCCTGACCTACCTTCAAAGTATCATGTACAATCAGTAAATGATGTTGGATAGAGATGTGAAGACTAGTTACCCACTTCTCATCAGATATTTTGACGACCATTATAAGGCTCCCCATATCAAACACCAGTACAAGACATTACTTTGTGATTTCTTGTTCAAGAAAGGTGATGACATTCACATGTACATCACACAAGTCTAAAGGCTGTTTTGTCTAAGCAAACTCACCCCTGAGTATTCAAAGCACTACCTCTTCTCCTATATCTGCCAAGGCTTCCAGCCTAACATCTGAAGTCGCCTCAAGTCAAGTGCAACCCTGAGGATGATCTTATTGTAATCATCCATAAAACTATAAGTGTCATCTACATGTTGCATAATACTACTCATACTTAATAAGGATGCCAAAGACCTGAAAGCTGGTTCTTCTTCACCAAAGCCTCCTGCTTTCTCAAGTACTGTTGCTTCAACTGTAAAGATAGAACTGGAGCATACTTGCTGTTTCCATTGTGGACAGAAAGGGCACACTAAATCTCAGTGCTGAGCAGTTATCTGCCTAGTCACCAATGGCAAAGGTTTTATTATCAAAGAACCTGGGACTGGGAATCAGGAATGTTCTCTTGAATCAGCTGTTGGCTTAGCTACCCAGTCAAACTAGTTGGAGTGCCACCTCCTAGAAAACATGCACATGATGTTTTAGTCATCATGTTGCTGTTGCATACTAATGTAATCCCAGTCAATATAAATGGATCTCTATTGAATGTCACCATTGATACCAGGGTTTAGCCTTGATCATCAGTGATTCTTGTTGTTCTAAGTTGTGCCTGTTGCGGGACAACCTTCTTCTGTCCACCACACATCTGCTTGATGCCTCTGGAAATTCTCTCTCACTCAAAGGTAGTATACCAAACCTCAAGCTATGTATTTGGCAGGAACTTTTTGTTGTGGATCTAATTGTTATCAACACTTGCAGTCAACCACTTCAGTATGATATAATTTTGGGAAATGATTTTCTTGAACAGAATTCATGTATCATTGATTATGCTAACAATACCATCTCCATTAGAGAAAGTGAATGTCAGCAAGAGCTTACCACCATCCCTAGCCAAGATATCTCCTTGAGTTTTTCCAAGCAGGTGATCATGGAACCTCATCACTGGCAATGTCTCCCTGTTACCACTGATTCTGATTTTACTGGAGATGTCATTGATAAATGCACTACCTGTCTGTTGCAGGGAGCAGTACATTTTCTAGAGCAGCAAGTTGAGCTGCACAGCAGAGCTGCTGAACAAACAAACAAAGTTGTCCACATGGATATAGAGAAGCTCTCTTGCAATGAGGAGGGGTACCAGTACCTCCTTGTACTTGTTGACCATCTTACAAAATGCACTTGACTCATGCAGAGAGGTGAGTATGCCCCTTTTGATTATGTTTCCAGATTACAATGAACTTACATTAGAGAATCTTGTGAACCATATGTTACATGAATTTCAAGAAGTACATTTAACTATCTGTTGGAATACTAATCAATCTGTTATCCATCAAAGGCGGAATTTCAATCATAAGTTGTATAGTGAACCTCACAAGGTTGGGAACAAATTTTTTGCATACTTTCCTCACCAGATCACTGATGCAAAGCAAGTGTGGAAGCTTGCCACTAATTGGCAGGGTCCATTTACCATTACAAAGGTGTTAGATCACCATTGATATCTATTAAATAATGGGAGAGTCACCCACTTTCAATGGCTCAAACAAACTATTAAGGATATTAGTAATGTCATCATCAACCCTAATAGTGAATTTTCACTTGTCAACAACAGAGTAAATGAACTTGAGAATTATACTAACCTCACTGAATGTGAGGAAAAAGACCTCTCTGAGGTTGAGTATGATACTAATCCTGGTAATAGTAGCAACATTACTGCTACTCATATTTTGCCTAGACATAAAGTTAGGGACCAAGAGTACCTAGATCAACTGCCCATGGGGAGACAAGTGAGGCAATGACACAACCCCTGTGAGGAGCAAAGCCAAGATGACACACCTCACTGAACAGAGGAGAGCATATCCTGCAAATGAGGAAGGATGCAGGAGGACTTGAGTAGCAGACAGTCCAACTACTTGGGGCGCCAAATAGCCCTTCAGGAGTGTGATTCCTGCGACTACTTGGGGCGCCAAATAGCCCCTCAGGAGCAGACCTTGGATGACTACTTGGGGAGCCAAATCACCCCTCAGGAAACTGAGGAGTAAAGTAAGTACAGAGTGCCTTTTGCTAACTTAAGCATTACCTTTAGTACTAACACACAAACACCTCACAGTGACTCAATAACCCCCTCTAGTCCTGGCCCTTCATCACATGCTTCTATCAGTGTTAGGTCCCAGAGAAACAAAGAATGCAGCACAAGGTTTCTAAGGTAGGAGATGAAACATTACATTTGTATTTTATAGCAACCCCAAAGCAATTAGTTTTGTGCACAACAACTTGCTGGAAGAAACACATTGGACTTACAACACATGTTCAGTGGATGTTATCCTGTTTGTCATTGATGCTGAGTGTAGGCCCAAGGTCAACACGATTATATGCTATGACTCTAAGATGCACAGAGGATTAAGGAGACCTTATTAGAAGAGCACTGTCCACACTATGTTTGATGAAGACTTTAACTTGAGGCACTTATGCCAGTTCCTCAACAACAAGTGAGCCATTCAAAAATTTGAGTGTGTCAACATCAACTTTGAGAATTTACTCATAGTTTATTTTTTCTGAGTTGGCGAGATAAATCAACATAAGATCATGGGAAAAATTCAGATAGCATACAGGTTAGCAAAGGTTGAGAACATTTGACTGGTGATGTTTATCAAGGAGGAGTATCAAGATGAGATACCTGAAGATGTCATTAACCTCCAATTTCAGATGGAAAACTTCACAATACTCTATACTCACTACTACTGTCCCACCAGCATGTACCAGTTTGGTATCTTTTCAATAACTAAACTTATTTAGACAGACCTTTGTTGTGTAAGAAAATACCTACACATCATCTCACCATCAACACTAGATTAATTATAGATGCTGTTACCCAGTCACAGATACTGGAGTCTATTTCAGCTAACTGGCTCTCCTCTGAAATATTGTCATGCACAAACCTAAGTGCCTTTTGGGTAGCAATAAGATACAGGTGGGGTATCTCATCTCTGACTTTGGAAATCTTTTTTCTTTCTTCATTCTTCCATACCTGACACTAGCTGAATAAAAAAGGGGGTTATCAAGTCACTTTGGGGCTGGTTAGTATTTACAAGATTTGTAAAAGGAGCATAGGTATCACTAAAAGTTTGCTCCTCTGGCTCACATAAGGTGAATTGGCACCCTACATAGTTGCCAGAGGTCTGCTCATGTAAGGTGAGTTAGCACTCTGCATAGTTGCAAGGACTGGATACCATATTATCTCCATGTCTCCCTTTTTTTGTCACTTGGCTCTCATCTGTGGGCACTAGGGATCTCTCTTATCTAGTCCCATCTGCACAAGGTTCATTTGGCTGCCACCTCACTTGTCTCTGGGTAGGCAGTTGGTTCTCCTGTCTTTTCATCCATTCAGGCTTGGTTGCTAAATAGAGATATGAGATTTAAATCCCACTCTTGTTGGTTAAGATAATTTTTATCATGGGCCCTACACTTAGGCAAAATATGAGTAGCATTACTGTCACTACTGTTTACTAAGTCAGAATTGAATTTGATTTTGGTGAGGTCATCTTCTTCACATTCAGTTAAATTATTATAAGTTTCATACTTGTCAATACCATTGTCAACCATTGTAAATTTGCTGTTGTTATCAATAATTACATTTTCAATGTCTCTTACAGCTCTTTTGAACTTCTGAAAATGGGCATTTTTCCATTACTCAATAAGCAAGTGTGGTGATCAAAGTAAGTGTGGTTATCTAACACTTTAGTAATTGTAAATGGACCTTGCCAATTAGTAGCAAGCTTACAGACTTGATTTTGATCCCTGATTTGGTGAGGAAAGTAGGCAAAGTCCTTGTATCATTGCTGGTGGATCACTGACTGGTTTATATTACTACAGATGGTTAAGTGCACTTCGTCCATCTTGTGCAACATATGATCACTGTATATCTCCAAGCTAAGCTCATGGTATTCCAGGTACATTATAAACAAAGGTGTGCTTGCCTTGTGGCCAACCATGGCTTTGAATGGACTCACTTTCATCATAGAGTGCACAGCTGTATTGTAAAAATACTCTACAGCTTCAATGACACATTTCCAATTTCTCCTGGTGGCTCTAGAGAGAGCAACTTAAATTAACTTAATTAAAGTGCAGTTTAGGCACTCTACTACACCATTTGACTGCAGATGGTAAGCAGTTGTAAATTCATGTAAGATCTCAAGTTCTTTCATAAGAGTCTCCATAAGGAAATTATGAAACTAAGGACTGTGATCTGATATTAAATGCTCCATTGGGCCTAGCTTAAGGACCCATTTCTTTACAATTTTTTCACTGATGATCTCAGCAGTGGTGCTGTCAAAGGAGACCATTCTAGCATATTTCATAAAATGATCAATCATAATGAGGAGGTACTGATACCCTTTGACATCACAAGACAGCTTCTCTAGGCCCATGTGAACTACTTTGTTCCTACATTCAGCTGCATGGCTTTGCAGATCAGCTCATTGCTCAGGAAAATGACCAGTTCCTTGCAAGAGGCAAGTTTCACATTTGTTGATGACATCAAGAATGGCAGTGTGAATGTCAATTGTTACATAGTGGGTATTAAAAGTTCTCTCTGTTTGAATAATACCTAAATGTCCATGCTCATGGATTTGTTGGACCAGATCATGACAAAAATACTCAGGTATGGTGAGGCAGTTGTTCCAGCTTCTGGTGTACAGTAAGGCACTCTCATTTATCTTCTAATTATAGTGCTTAAAATAGTGATTCACAACAGGGCTAAGAGGATAGATCAGATTCCTCAGCCTTTGAATAATTTTATACCACTCTTTGTCATGCTGTTGATGTGAGACAATTTCTTCTTCAGTAATCTCCTCATTTATTAAGACTGGCAGGACTGCTTTGCCATGGTGATCAGCACTTATCTCTGGAAGGAGCTCATACTCATTAAGAGGTATAAGACCAAAATATGTCTTTTCTCTAGTAGTTTTCATAGATCTCATTCATAGCTTGGGAGGGCAGTCCAATAGTCCACATTAAGATGGAGTCTCCCAGGGCAATGTTGAATAGAGAAGGTAAAATCATTCAAATACTCTATCCATCAAGCTACTATGTTTGATTTGTTGCCAGAAAATTTTTTGAACCATGCTAAGGCACTGTTGTCTGTCTGCACAATGAAGGATCAACCAAGAATGAAATAGCAGAACTTCTTTAGACTTTCTGCTAAAGCATCTCTGAATTAGTTGCACCATAGTTTTGTTCAACTTTCCTTAACTTACTGCTGAAGTATTGGACTGTGCTCTCTATGCCCTCTATTACTTGACTTAATATGCCACTGATGGCAACAGCACTGGCATTGCAGTTGACAATGAATTCCCAGTTGTAATAGGGTGTATAGAGGACAGGGATCTTCTGAAGTTCCAGCTTCACAATGCAAAACTCCTTTTGTTCAGGCAATGCCTACTTAAATTCAATATTACATTTAAGCAGGTGTGAGATGTGGTCTGTTTTATAAAGAGGATAGATCAGATTCCTCAGCCTTTGAATAATTTTATACCACTCTTTGTCATGCTGTTGATGTGAGACAATTTCTTCTTCAGTAATCTCCTCATTTATTAAGACTGGCAGGACTGCTTTGCCATGGTGATCAGCACTTATCTCTGGAAGGAGCTCATACTCATTAAGAGGTATAAGACCAAAATATGTCTTTTCTCTAGTAGTTTTCATAGATCTCATTCATAGCTTGGGAGGGCAGTCCAATAGTCCACATTAAGATGGAGTCTCCCAGGGCAATGTTGAATAGAGAAGGTAAAATCATTCAAATACTCTATCCATCAAGCTACTATGTTTGATTTGTTGCCAGAAAATTTTTTGAACCATGCTAAGGCACTGTTGTCTGTCTGCACAATGAAGGATCAACCAAGAATGAAATAGCAGAACTTCTTTAGACTTTCTGCTAAAGCATCTCTGAATTAGTTGCACCATAGTTTTGTTCAACTTTCCTTAACTTACTGCTGAAGTATTGGACTGTGCTCTCTATGCCCTCTATTACTTGACTTAATATGCCACTGATGGCAACAGCACTGGCATTGCAGTTGACAATGAATTCCCAGTTGTAATAGGGTGTATAGAGGACAGGGATCTTCTGAAGTTCCAGCTTCACAATGCAAAACTCCTTTTGTTCAGGCAATGCCTACTTAAATTCAATATTACATTTAAGCAGGTGTGAGATGTGGTCTGTTTTATTAGCCAGCTCTGGAATGAAAGCTCCATAATAGTTTAAGAAGCCCATGAGCATCTGCAAATCTTTTCCAGATCACCATGTCTTGATTTGATCCAAGTAGTCTTTTTCATAATGCTTTATTGAAATTCTTAAAGGCTCTATAACTCTTCTGAGAAAAGTAACTTGATGCTGTACAAAAGCACACTTATTTCCATTGACACACAAACCAGCTTCATAAAGGATAGTAAGAGTCCTATTCAATTTTACAGATGTTCACTGAATGAGTTACTAGTAACAAGGATAGCATTCATATATGCTGAGATACCTGGTTCTAATATGTTGGCTCCATTCCTCAAAATGTGGTTGACATATTGTTGAAATGTAGACAGGGCATTAAACAGCCCAAAGGCCATGTATTTCCATTTGAAAAGACTGTATGGCATAATAAAGGCTGTCTTAGAAATATCTTCCAGCTTCATCAGGACCTGCCAGTAGGCCTTACAAAGGTCCAGACAGGAGAAAAGTTGTAGTGGCTCACATTGTATAACAAATCCTTGATCTGTGGAAGCAGATACACATACTTGATCATTATATCATTGAGCTTCCAGAAGTCAACACAGAGATGAAATTTTTTACCCTGTTTTATAAAAATAGTAGGAGCAGTGTAAGGACTGTTGCTGTTTGAATAATTCCACTTTCAATTAGATCATTAAGCATTCACTCATAGTTGTCCTGGAGATTTTTGGGGACTCTCTGAACAGGCAGGCATATAGGTTGATCATGCTTGGTTTCTATAGAGTGCTGTTCACCAACAGCTTGACCTATGCTGATTGTTCCATAATTAAGAACCTCATTCTGCCCACATAATAACTTAACCAATAATGTGTGTTTTTCAGATGTGACTCAGCAGAAACAGTAGGAATCTGGACAGTGTTGGAAGGTTCACTTAAGTCATGGATAGTCATAAAGATTGGTAATCAAACAGCAGCTCCATGCCCTAACCAAGCAGGTTTAGCAATAATCTCCAGTGGTAGGATCCAACTGGACCAGAGAGGTCAAACTATTTAAAATAGTGGCGCATGTTTCTCCATCTTTCAAATAAAACACAAGTCAGGCAAAAAGTTGATACTATGAAAATGCTTTGCTCTTTGACCAGCAACCATGACGTCACCAACATACTTGGTTTCAGTGATAATGGCAACTCTCTCTTCCAATGTCATGGTTAAATGGCAACTGCTTCACCAAATTTGAAAGAAATTTCATTGTCAGGAGTGGTGGTTAGCTCCTTTGGAACCTCACTTTCTCTGATAGAAATCATACACTTCCTGTAGTTGATGACACAAGTGTTCCACTCCAAACAGTCATTTCTGAGAATAATAGGTTAGAGGCTGGTCATGGGTGTCAGCAACAACCAGATCTACTTTGAAAAGCAGTTGACAGATCTTTAAAGGAAATATCATAAAAGCACTGAAGCCATATTATACGAAATCAGAAGAGCGTATGAAATGGAGGCTAAGAGAAACTTTAAAACTCAAATCCTGCCAGTAGGCCTTACAAAGGTCCAGACAGGAGAAAAGTTGTAGTGGCTCACATTGTATAACAAATCCTTGATCTGTGGAAGCAGATACACATACTTGATCATTATATCATTGAGCTTCCAGAAGTCAACACAGAGATGAAATTTTTTACCCTGTTTTATAAAAATAGTAGGAGCAGTGTAAGGACTGTTGCTGTTTGAATAATTCCGCGTTCAATTAGATCATTAAGCATTCACTCATAGTTGTCCTGGAGATTTTTGGGGACTCTCTGAACAGGCAGGCATATAGGTTGATCATGCTTGGTTTCTATAGAGTGCTGTTCACCAACAGCTTGACCTATGCTGATTGTTCCATAATTAAGAACCTCATTCTGCCCACATAGTAACTTAACCAATGATGTGTGTTTTTCAGATGTGACTCAGCAGAAACAGTAGGAATCTGGACAGTGTTGGAAGGTTCACTTAAGTCATGGATAGTCATAAAGATTGGTAATCAAACAGCAGCTCCATGCCCTAACCAAGCAGGTTTAGCAATAATCTCCAGTGGTAGGATCCAACTGGACCAGAGAGGTCAAACTATTTAAAATAGTGACGCATGTTTCTCCATCTTTCAAATAAAACACAAGTCAGGCAAAAAGTTGATGCTATGAAAATGCTTTGCTCTTTGACCAGCAACCATGACGTCACCAACATACTTGGTTTCAGTGATAATGGCAACTCTCTCTTCCAATGTCATGGTTAAATGGCAACTGCTTCACCAAATTTGAAAGAAATTTCATTGTCAGGAGTGGTGGTTAGCTCCTTTGGAACCTCACTTTCTCTGATAGAAATCATACACTTCCTGTAGTTGATGACACAAGTGTTCCACTCCAAACAGTCATTTCTGAGAATAATAGGTTAGAGGCTGGTCATGGGTGTCAGCAACAACCAGATCTACTTTGAAAAGCAGTTGACAGATCTTTAATTCAACATTAGGCACTTGGCCTTTCAAGAAGATGGTGTTACCTGAGACATCAAGCATGCAGATCACTAGTGGATCTAACTCATCTCATTTCATACGTAGTTTATGACAACACTCATTGCTGATGATCAAAGCAGAGGTTCTGGTATCTATGGTGGCATTGATTAATGTTCCATTGATATCCACAGGAATGACATTGGCTTGAAGTAAATTGGTAACAACCTAAACATCATGTGTGTGTTTTACAGAAGGTGGTGCTCCACTTAGTTTAAAGTATTGAGTAAATAGGAATTGGCTGGTTGGAGGGGCTTCCCCCAAACAAGGCTCATCAATACCAAAACCATTTCCATCTGCTACAAGATGAATAGCAGCACTACAAATCAGTTTGACGTGGCCTTTCTGACCACAGCAGTAACAAATGGGTCTGAGAATCATTAGACTTTTTCTTAATGACATATGTACCTGATGACAGATGCACTTTAGTAGTAGTAGGTAGACTAAGTTTCATTTCAACTACATCTTTATCAATCTGGGTCAAGTTATACATCATATAGACAATACTGATCACTTTCCAGATGATTATGTTAAGTTTGTCTTTAGGGTCACATTTTAGCTCCAAATGGCTATGAATGTTAGATGGAAATCCCCAACAAATATACAAAAACAAGTTTTGCTTTGAATATTCAGGTATAAGTTTACTGAGGTAAAATAACCTTTCCATTTGAGTTATATAGGTACAAGCATGGTCACCTTTCTTGAAAGAGAGCTTGCAAAGCAGAGACTTATATTGATGTTTGATGTGCAGTGCATGATAATGATCTTCAAATTGACCAACTAGTAATTGATAATCAGTTTTAATTTCCTTGTCCAGCATCATGTATTGGTTGTAGGCAAGGCCTTGCAAATACATGGGAAACTGAGCAACAGTGACATCTTGAGTGGCTTGATACTGCTTCATTGTCAATTGAAAGGGAAACAGCCACTCATCAAAGGACTGTGAGATTTCGTCAATTTTACCATTGAACTTGGGTAACACAGAATGTCAATTACAGTGATTGACCATTTCATGTCCAGTAGCTTCAAGTTGAAGAATTGATTGAGTGAACTGTGGCCAGCTACTTCTCACAGACCTGCTAGGGTCACTCAGAGACTTTGGGATAGTGAATACAGACACAGTAGACACAACTGAAGTATTGATGGGCACCAAAAGCAAAAAGGTCACTACTGGAGCACAATGACTGGGAGTTGCTATGGTAGTTAGCATTGCCACTTGAGTTAATGCAGATTGTGTAAAAGTTGGACTGCAGCTTGTAAAAGAAGTAGCTGGCATTACAAATTTAGGCATTAGAGGATTGGTAGTGGTTACAGTAGAGCACCTGGGGGTGTGCTGAAATTAAGAACTTCATTAAGAATATCAGGAGTTATATACTCTAAATTTCCAGATGGGGGAGAAGGCTGGCAAGAAGGTGTACTCCCTTGATAAGATGGTTGAGGAGGTGCAGAAGGTGGAGGGGTGAAATTCTGATTCTGCAATTCCAGAGAAGGGATGCCATCAATTAATCTTTTCTCCCTCTGCAAAGCTTCAGACTCTTGTAGCTGTAGTTCAGCCTGCAAAGAATCAATATGTCATTCATAGTTGGCTCACATTGAAGTTTGCTGTGAAAGAGCTTATCTGAGCCATTTGATCTTCACTGCTTACAGATCTAAAGGTGGCAAAATGACATCACTTAAAAGGAAAGGATTGGGAGGAACATTGGCTGGGTTGAACATTTGTTGAGTAACCACTGGGGGTGATTGAGTAAATTGAGAGGAGGGTGTAGATACAGTAACTAATATTCAATGAGGGAGTCCCATTATAAACAAGAAAGAAAAAGAATTAAGAAAACATCAAAAACATTCCAAAGACAATTTGAGAGTGTTTCCAGAGAGTTTAGTGGACAAAAACTTAATTGGTAGACAGTGTGGTAGGGGTTTAGTACTAAATCCAAATGCTAAAAGAAAGAAACAACCATAGAGTAATAACAGAAAAGAGCTTAGAACATCATCAGAGCTTGGTGACAGCTCTAGATCACATCAGGGTCACTATGTAGAATTGTGGGGGGAGCTCAGACTACTCCAGCAGCACTAGGAAACTCAATGGTTCAGACCAAAGGTTGCAAAGGCTACCATCACAGTGAGTGACCCACATTCCAACAGAATAATAAAGATATCAGTAATTTGCCATTGTACCAAAGTAAAAGTAAAAATCCACTGAGGACTCACTTCCAATGACGATCAACTTGGATGGCATCATGTTGAAGCAGTATCCACAATGAGAATTCCAAACTTGCAAAAGGTGCTACCCTATGTGTCTCTTGTTGTTAATTTCTAGCTCAATAAAACAGTTCTCATTAGTTCTTATTTCTCAGCTCATGTAGTAAATAATAAATAAAGGCATGTAGTTGCCATGCATTCATCTTTACCAACAGTTTATTATAATTACAGTGTACAGCCATAATGTGTATGTTTGAATTTGCAAAGATTGATTGAAAGTTGTACACCTAACATAAATAAGAAAAGGAGGGCCCTGAGTGACTCTACATTAAATGTGAAGGTAATCCTCCTTAATTGGATGCCTGGTTGTGATCATCAAATAAAAAATATAGAATACATATTAAATCTAGCTGTCATAATTAAATTAATTATATTTTGTTTTCTTTCATGATTAAAACTCTTATGAATTTTAAATAATAAATAAATTATATATTTGAAGTTGTTTATTTTCTTTGACCTTCATTTTTGGAGTCACCTAAATTTGTTATTGAGGCCAATTTATTGTGATGTCACCCCCAAAATGTCTAGGGAATTAATCATTTATAAAAATTATACCTATTCTAAATTTAATTGATGAACAAAGCATGAATCTGTTAACCTTTTTGATGCAGAGTCACAGACAAACTGAATTTAGTTATATCCCAACAAAAATTCAAATGCACAAGCAACCCATTTAACAAAACTAAATTATAAAACAGTTTAGCTACATTTGAAATTTGAGAAAGAAAAACCTGATTTGTGAATTCAGAAAAGTGCCAAAAATTGTGATGCACACTTGAGAAAGAGCCAAGTAACAAAATGACTGGATTGTTGGTTGATTGAAAACTTGTAATTTTCTAATAACAATTTAGTGATTAAATTCTAAACATTTTTCCCCTTGAATGAAAATAGTTTACTTTAATCTACTTATTCATTATTTACCAAAGCATGAATCTGTTAAACTTTTTGATGCAGAGTCACAGACAAACTCAATTTAGTTATATCCCAACAAAAATTCAAATGCACAAGCAACCCATTTAACAAAACTAAATTATAAAACAGTTTAGCTACATTTGAAATTTGAGAAAGAAAAACCTGATTTGTGAATTCAGAAAAGTGCCAAAAATTGTGATGCACACTTGAGAAAGAGCCAAGTAACAAAATGACTGGATTGTTGGTTGATTGAAAACTTGTAATTTTCTAATAACAATTTAGTGATTAAATTCTAAACATTTTTCCCCTTGAATGAAAATAGTTTACTTTAATCTACTTATTCATTATTTACTTGTTTTCTAAGCTAACAATCAGTGTGTATATATTTATCTGATTACAGTATTTTACTCCTTTACATTTTTGTGAATATCAGTTTGCCAGATAGCATCTTTATGTTTAGATATACAATTTAGAGTTGATTGTATTCACTCTATCATATTTTTATATTGTTAATTAAATTAAGATAGATGCAAGCCTAAATAGTATAGATATTTATGATTAGTAAAATTTTTGGCAAATTCCCAACATTCTGATTAATGTTGAAGACAAAGCTCATCCTTTGTTCTATGCTAAATCACTAAGAGTTTTTATTTGCTTACACTATCATTTCATATTGCATTTGAAAAAGTTTGTACAAAGAAGGTTGGCATGTTTTAAACAAGACCTGCTTAAAACATGTTTTAAACACTGCTTAAAACAACTGTTTTTTGCAGTTTTTGAAATATTTCTCTACAGCAACATTTCTGTGAGCACAACACCAAAGCCTCAATAAATCGCCCTTCATTACTTGTATGGCTTAAGCATATATTATAGCTATATTCAGTTGTATACAGAGGGGAACTATCAATTTAGGGAGTCTAATGTTGATGATAATGAATCATTGAAACCAGTACTGTCAAGAATAGTATATTATGATGGATTAAAAGCTGATTGTTGATAGTAGAAGATTTCACATTGTCACTGTGACATGCTCATGAAGAATGGAAGAAGGACAAATAATCTAAGTACAGAGGGAATGAGAAAATGGAAACAGAAAGACCCTCTTGTTGAACAGATTGTGAATAGAAATGCATTCTTGTAATCACTAAGCAAGAAGAAAGCATACAGGGCAACAGAGAGTTAATGGAAATATTCTCTAGTCATATGAAATGTGAATTTATTATAAACCCTAACAAATGAAAACAAGAAGTGGAAAGATGCATAAGACATTATCAATCCAGAAGAGGCAACACCACCACCACCAAAAAGGAAGCACAATGGTAAATACCTGAAGCAAAAATTTGGGAAACAAAAAAGGGAAAGCCCCCATTTCACAAAATAGACAAAGAAAACACCTAATATCAGTACCAGCAAAATGCAATGACAGAACCTCCCCTAAGTTATCAAGTCCTGAACAAATGGCACAATCACCAGAAAAGACAACATTTACATCACAACCACCCCAACTGTGACCAACAGTATTGTTAACATTGATAAACATCAGAGAACTTCAAGAAACTGAAAAAGACAGTAAATCAAGATAACCTTACTAAAAATAAAATTTGAGAGCAAACACAAGTTAATAAGATCCCAACTAAGACTTGAGATAGAGGAAAGTATTGCAAAACAGAATGAAATTGTATGCAGGCAAATTGAATGGATAAAAGAACAGCATAATTGAGAAATCAAAGCCAATGAAAAAGAAGCATGTGAATGGTGTGAATGATATAATAACCAAAAAGCAAAAGAAAGAAGGTTAATTAAAGAAATTGAAAAACTCCAACAGAAAACAGAAATGTTAATCCAAGAAAATGAATTGTTGGAAGACAGATTTAGATTGATTAGACTAGAGCAAGAGTAGAAATGAGAAGAAGAAATAAATGTGAAATTAAGCAACTCAAAATATTAAGAGAAGCTGTTGATCATAACATTCAACCAAACACTACAAGAAGAACCTGAAGCCCACTTGGAGTGGGCATGGGCATGAAAACCAAAATATACCTATGACTAACTTGACATAGAAAAAAGCACAGTTGGTGGATGGGTTAAGAGCATTAATCAAGAAAAAGTTTCAACCAGAGACAAAAGCAGAAGAGAAACCACAATTTATGGAATCAATATTAAGCTGAACAAGACAATTCTGTGGTTAGATTGATGGGAACCTGTAAGTGAATACATGATTAACCCACAACTCCCACCATTGATCTTGCAAATGATACCTCTGAAATAATCGAATATATCAAATCACAATGTCTGGAAAAGGCTGAAGAATTAAAACATCAACAAAATGATATGAAATGCACAGAATGAAACTGGCGATGTGTGCCTATTGTTGTTACACCATATGGCGTTTTGGGAACAGAAGGAAAAACTGCTTTGGGGAACATTACAAAAAGAATCGCAGTCCATTCACACCAAACAACAGCCAAAGCACTGAAATTCACTTTTATAAGGTTGCCTGCAACAGGATGGTGCAACTCCTCATACGTCAACAACAACAAGTTTTGCGGATAAAATGTTCAGATAATGCAATGGCCACCGAATTCGCCTGATTCATCTCCTATCAAGAACGTCTGGCAGATACTAAAAGAAAACGTTGAAAAGAAAAATCCTCAAAATTCGACTGAATTGAAAAGGTATATACTCGAATCGCAAGATGCTATTATCGAAGAACTTTGAGTCCGTTTAATGGACGCTACCTCAAATCGGATAAAGCCATGCTCCGAGCAGCGGGAAAAATTTATTGGTTAACAGCCAGCGGAGAACCATCCGCGATAAACTTAGCTTTAGTTTGATATCGCATTTACCTCTTTGTCATGTATTGCTGAGTCACAAATTATATTATTCTCAATCTCATTAGTTTTGACCTGAACTATAGATCTATTTAAATATATTTTTTTTGAAAAAATGAATTTCTTTTATTTCAATACTTGAAAAATAAATTATTTAAATACATTTGAAGTAGTGTAAGGAATAGAACATTCTTCAAAGTAATGTAATTTATATTTCCCAATCATTATTGACATTCCAATCCGATTTGTTAAAATACAAAAACAGAACTCATTCCAAACTAATTGACAAAATATTTTTCTTTGACCTGTTAAGACTAAAAAGTTTTTTTGTATTTATTATACCAAACATTATAAATATATTCGAGAAAATGTATTGCGAGGGAAAAAATAAATATATATTTTAATTTTTTCAAAAAAAATTTATTTACATTTATTGCCAATATATTTAAATTATGTATATTTATATACACTCCTGAATATATTTAAATGAAAAACAGGATTTCTTATTATAAAGCATTAAGTGTAGGACTGTCACAATAATAATTTTATAAATATTACGGTCCTATGTTTTGAATGAACATGTATTGCAATTATATAGAGTTTTGCGGGTTTATTTTGCTTTATGTAAACCCATATTTTGTCTGGCTGTTGTATTGATACAAAAATAAAACATGGAAGAATGACTATTTCTGTTTTTTCTTTTGCACATTGCGTCACCTGCGTCCCATCAGCTTCGCCATA
>CABFPE010000361.1:16621-46953 GCA_900660155.1 Hofstenia miamia
ATATATATATATATATATATTACGTAATATGATTGTTGTAGGCAGGGGCCTGTGCAGGATTTTCGAGTGAGAGTAATAAATCCGTCGAGATCACCTGAGTAACCAAAAGCTGGGCAAAGCCCCGCGAAAATTTTGAAAATATTGACGAATTGGACGCTAAGAAATACATTCCATCACTGCAGTTTTCAATTTCTTATTACATTTTTTATTTAAAGGCAATTCTGAAATTTTGACGGGGAACTTTCTAACATGTCTCCTTGTCTACGGTACTGGTTATAGGCAAACAGTTCATGAGAAATGGAAGCATCTCTGCTCTGCTGAGGGGGGGAACGTTCCCCCACTTCCCCCCCTCTGGGTGCGCCTCTGCCTGAAATTTAAATATGATAAACTTTAACTATATATAAAAAATGACCTTTTTAAAAATGCAAGCATGCATAATTAATGACATATCGCTTTAAAAACATAAATTAAAAATGTATAATGTATTAATTAGAAGGTGTTAAACAACATTACTTATTTAACGAGATAATAATGACTATATATAATTACTATATTATCTAATACTTAAAGAGTTTATTTACTGAAAAAACCTCAACAGATATTGAGCATGAAACAAAGAAGCAATTTTCCCATACTAAGTGGCTGTAAAAAATTTGATGGCATAAAACCTACCTTTATGTTACCAATGTTATGGAAATTTCTTGCTTGCAGATTTATTATTTTCTTGCACGAGGTGTTTTACTCTTATACTAAACAATCTTAATGCATTCAAATGGCTGTGGAGAAGTTCGGAAAATTTTCAAATTGTAGGTATTGCATTATTGAATGTCCACCAATAAATCTCAACCTAACTATTACAAATAGAAGGTGTTGTACTAAAATTTGCTAATTGAAATTCTTTCACATCATATAAACAAAACTATGGACATGAAAAAAATTTGCACACTTTCTAGATATAAATTTTTGAAAGCAAATAAAAAAATACAAAAACAATGCAATCTAATTGCTCGAAAATTTATTGGTGAAAATAACTTTACCCAAGTTTCTCTACTATTATATTTGCAAATACAATTTACCAGCTGATTATTTAATGTGGAGACATAAATCTTTAAACTCCCAGTTGTTTTTATGTTTAAAAGTTTGATTGAAAATACGGGAGAAGATTAGTCTTTTATTTTTGCTGTCTCTTTTCCATCTGTCGTCACTACTTGCATTTAAAATGACGGCTAATGCTTTTGTTAAATAAATACATTGAAACAATGTGAGTTTTTCAATGCACAGACTTTGATGTTCTTCATTAGGCCAATAATCCTTTTGCTAAATGATTTTTTTCATTGTTAGTTTAATTGCCAATACAATTATCTTTAAACTGTCCATTGTGGGAAAAGCCCATTTAAGAATTCATTTGTCTTTTTGTTACAGACAAAGTGTTTAACATCAACTGTTTGTTTAATTGTTCTAATGAATGACTATATACTCCCAGTTTAGTCAATATATGTTTGTTTAAACTTTTATTCGCAAATTAAATTTTCCTTATTTTATAATAAAACAATGTCATATTACGACTTGAAATGTCGTCATATGATATTCATCTGCTGGTCATCAATCGTGTTGTTAGTAAAATATTTATAATCTCTAATTTAATGACGTAACCTTGTATTTGAAGTCAAACACAAACCTGTACTTTCCATAAACCAATTCTGAACTCGTCAAGGCATTAGAACCAACCGTTAAGCTATTACAGCACCGTCAATCTTTCGTCCAAATATAAAGAGCCTTAGTTAAGATAAATATTATGAAAAACGTCACAGTACTTTAAACATATTGAAAAATATCATATTGAAAAATATCAGCATAATTATATATATATATATATATATATATATATATAATAGCTTTTGAGTAAACCGTATGCGAAGAACAGCGGCAAGTGGTATTATGCACAAGATGAG
This sequence comes from Hofstenia miamia, assembly GCA_900660155.1. Taxonomy (NCBI): domain Eukaryota; kingdom Metazoa; phylum Xenacoelomorpha; order Acoela; family Hofsteniidae; genus Hofstenia; species Hofstenia miamia. The sequence continues at coordinate 18,574 of CABFPE010000361.1, forward strand.
CATACGGTGGTCCATTACAAGTTCTTATGCGCTCCCCCAACACCCCCAGAGCTTGTAATGCCTAACGTCTATTTGCTTTCAATCAGTTGTCAATATAAAATTTTTTTCACTTGATTTTTTTATAAAATGTGGCCTGCAGACGTTCAAAAACGCACTGTGTGACCCGCGATCAAATCAGTTTGCCGACAGAGATGGATGTGAGGCAGATTGTTGTGCCCTGCCCCATTTCCACCTGCCTAATATTGCCACACGATTAATTTCTCCCGCCCAAGAGTGCCCAACCCAAAAATATCTACTATTTGCGATATATTATTATTACCCCATATTTTTTCTATTGAAATTTTCATAGTAACTTCCAAATATTTTGAATCCTTACTACCTAGAAGATGCAAAACTATTTTTGAAATGACATCTCTACTTTTACTACCAATGGCGATTTAATAACAAACGTGATGATAATAAATATTAAAAATATTAGTAATAGCAAAATATAATTTCATTTTAACTNACCCAAAAATATCTACTACTTGCGATATATTATTATTACCCCATATTTTTTCTATTGAAATTTTCATAGTACTTAACCACACCACAACTTCCAAATATTTTGAATCCTTACTGCCTAGAAGATGCAAAACCATTTTTGAAATGACATCTCTACTTTTACTACCAATGGCGATTTAATAACAAACGTGATGATAATAAATATTAAAAATATTAGTAATAGCAAAATATAATTTCATTTTAACTCTATAAAGCTAATTTTTATGCAATGTATTTATGCAAATTTAATTGCATAACTTCCAGTGTAATTGCAAAACCTATTGATGACAAATCAGATAAAATAGATCTGCTTGTTATTATTGATTTGTATTGAATAGAATCAAATTTCACCAAGAGTTTGAAATGCATGTTAATTGATTTTTCAAAATGCGACAAAATTTTATCAAGCAAAGAACTTTGATGTAAGAAAATTACTTCAGTGCATTATCACATGTACGATTATACGCAAAAGTAATTTATTCAAAAACTGTAGAGGGTGGGATTAAACTACTTGATCTATTAAAAAAGTGTATATATAAAAACAATAATGATATTCGCTATGTGTTTCCATATTGGCGTTTCAACATTCAAATCATTTAAAACAGGCTACACAATGCTTTTAATTGTAACAGACTGTATCTAAATGTTTATGTAGAAAATGTAAGGATAATATTTAATACTTCAAAATATGAACAAGGAATCTAGCTTTAATATTGTTTACAATATATTTTTTTATAATAGCATTTATCATTTGAGCAACATCAATTTTTAAAAAATGCACGCTCAAAATAATGTTTCCAAAAGCTAATATAAAATTCTTTGTGGAAAAAAATTCAACACACATAGAAGAATTCTAAAGACAGATTCGGATAGACAATGAAAAGGTCTTTAAAAATTTTAGTATGACTTTTGAGTTTTGCTTTTTTCTTTGAGCAAACATCAATTTTAAAAAAAAATTACTCTCAAATTAGTGTTTTCAAATTGTAATACAAAATGCTTTGTGTAAAAAAAATTGAGAACACATAGAAGAATTCGAAAAACAGATTCAGATAGACAATAAAAAGATCTTTAAAAAATTTAGTATGACTTTTGAGTTTTGCTNTATATATATATATAAATCAAATTGTAATGGAATTTAGTTTTATCTTAGGCGATTGTTTAAAAGGTCACTAAAAGTATCTTAATCATGTGCGTAAGCAGAATTTCTTGATGGGGACATTACAGTTATGATCAATTTGAATGACAAAAGACCTAAAAATACTTCTCACCACATTAATTTTTAAAATTTTTTGCAAAATTATTTTTAAGGCAATTGAAGGCAAGACCTCAAGGATGAAAACTACCATGTCAAGCATGTGTACGCCACTGATCTCCATCAATAATCATGATAAATATAATACGGAAGAAAAAATAACTTAGGTATAAAAAAGGTTACCACCTTATCAAATTAACAATACATTTAAAAATGTCAAGAATATTGTCATATAAAACTTGTAAACATTGCATTACTCAAATGAAGCTCATATATGATTTATGCAATTAGCATTCAAACACCTATATTATTAATACAAAAAACTACTTCAATAATAAACTTATCACGTGAGATATACTTGAATAATTTTGTTGCATTTTGCATACAAAGAATATTGAAGAATTTTTTATTGATCCCTTAAGCATGGATACGAATTGTAAACTAAATATTTGATTAAAGACTCATCAGAAATTTGAATTCATAATAAAATAATGTGTATTATTACTTAGATCTTGTGAAAGAGAGTTGGTCAACTATGGTTTGCAAAAAAATGCCACTGATAATGATTTATTCAATAGTAAATGCCTTGAATTACAAACGAAATTTAAATGTAGGCATTATTTTATAACGATCGGGCCAATCCTTTAGAATTCGAGTCTAGTCGGGTTTGACGTCGACGAGTCGACCTATCAATGTCATAAATGTAAAGTCCCCATTAAATAATCAAAGGTTTAGCCTTACAATAAGATAAATTGTAGTAGTTACGTTTGCAATTGGCTAAAAATTAAGAATTAATAATCATAGTATGTAGATATAGAACTAACATTAAATTAAAAAAAGGTAGGCTTGTCAAATATCATTTGAAAAAAGTGGAAAGTTTGCTTATCAACTTGAAAGTGCAACATGTTGAAATTAGGTTTTAACATAACACCTACCAATGTCTAGCAAGTGAAATATTATATTTTAAGAAATTTAAAACAATACATTATTAATATTTTGCTCTTCAGGGAGAGTAATATAAATCAATTTTAATATCTTGATGGTAGTTACAATTATCGCTACACAATATGCTTTAAGCCCAAAAATCCTGCCAAAGAATTTTTTGTAGAAAGGCAAACATGATATGTACAATTCAATATCAAATCAACACAATTCGAGTCGACTCGGTTAATGTTTAAACTTCGAGTCGACTTGGGTCGGGTACTCGACTCGACTCTACTCGACTCAACCCAACCCTATTTTAGATGAAATCATAGTTTTGTATTAATATGATTGTTGCAACATTCGAAATTTGATTTCTACGTAGGGATGCTGCATTTATTTATAAAACTAGTCCAGGTTTTAAACTTTTTGAACGTTATAGCATAATTATACAATCAAATATTAGTAATGTTTGTACCTGCTTTTTCCTCATATGAGGTCCAGATTCAAAAGAAGATTTCCACAACTGATACATTCATCACATCAAATGGTCTATTTATAATGAATTTTGGCTTGATGAAACTGGAAGCTTTTAAATGTCTTGAATTGGAAGCAACCCACAAGATTCGAAGCATTGAATAAAATCAGGTAATCTATTGAAACCACAAACTGTTCAAAGCAAAGTTTGATTGTACGAAGGCGTTTCTGTGCTAGCTCTTGAACACCGCAATCCAAAAGAATTTTTCATTTGTCGCATTACCTTTATTATTAAAAAATTTCATACTTTTGGCTTAAGATTTCCTTAATCCCGGTAATTCTTCAATTTTCCGGATTTCCCGGATATTTCTTCATTCCACCAGATTGTTCTTTACTTTTCAGGATCTATTCCTTAACCTAATTTTAAGAATAGCCCTACCTAAATTCTTATTTTTGATAAACCAAAGTCTGAAATCCATGTTTCCTAAACCTAAGTTCCTAACCTAAATCTACATTCTTATTTTTATAAACTAAAACCTTAAACCAAAGTCAGAAAAGCCTAAATTCTTAGTTTTTATAGACCAAAGTCCTAAACCAAAGTCGCAAATTCATGTTTCCTAAACTAAAACCTACATTTCTAATCTAAGCCTTTTTATAGACCAAAGTCAGAAATCCTAGAAAATAGATAAGCTCAAATGTTACCCAAGCTTACTAATTCAAGCTAAACTGCTTAATAGCATGCTGCTGGCATCTCGATGAAGTAGAATANACTCTACTCGACTCAACCCAACCCTATTTTAGATGAAATCATAGTTTTGTATTAATATGATTGTTGCAACATTCGAAATTTGATTTCTACGTAGGGATGCTGCATTTATTTATAAAACTAGTCCAGGTTTTAAACTTTTTGAACATTATAGCATAATTATACAATCAAATATTAGTAATGTTTGTACCTGCTTTTTCCTCATATGAGGTCCAGATTCAAAAGAAGATTTCCACAACTGATACATTCATCACATCAAATGGTCTATTTATAATGAATTTTGGCTTGATGAAACTGGAAGCTTTTAAATGTCTTGAATTGGAAGCAACCCACAAGATTCGAAGCATTGAATAAAATCAGGTAATCTATTGAAACCACAAACTGTTCAAAGCAAATTTTGATTGTACGAAGGCGTTTCTGTGCTAGCTCTTGAACACCGCAATCCAAAAGAATTTTTCATTTGTCGCATTACCTTTATTATTAAAAAATTTCATACTTTAGGCTTAAGATTTCCTTAATCCAGTCAATTCTTCAATTTTCCGGATTTCCCGGATATTTCTTCATTCCACCAGATTGTTCTTTACTTTTCAGGATCTATTCTTAACCTAATTTTAAGTATAGCCCTACCTAAATTCTTATTTTTGATAAACCAAAGTCTGAAATCCATGTTTCCTAAACCTAAGTTCCTAACCTAAATCTACATTCTTATTTTTATAAACTAAAACCTTAAACCAAAGTCAGAAAAGCCTAAATTCTTAGTTTTTATAGACCAAAGTCCTAAACCAAAGTCGCAAATTCATGTTTCCTAAACTAAAACCTACATTTCTAATCTAAGCCTTTTTATAGACCAAAGTCAGAAATCCTAGAAAATAGATAAGCTCAAATGTTACCCAAGCTTACTAATTCAAGCTAAACTGCTTAATAGCATGCTGCTGGCATCTCGATGAAGTAGAATATTGTTATCTCTTTCGATTTTTATTTACACAAGATCAAATATTTATTTTAATAAATTATCAAAAATGTCAAAATTAACCATATATATTCTATCAAAATCTTTTATTTTGGTAATTTGAAAATTGTGAAAAATAGTTTAAGAATGATTCGATTATTTGACTCAGTAAAAATGAACATTGGGCTTATGAAAGCTCGCTTTTGAAGAAATAATAAATTTCTTCCTTTACAATGCTGCTCTGCTATTAAAAGCATAAGAAGTGGCGGCACGGCTTTTTGAAATCTAAAGTACTATCTCAACTATTTCAAATAAATATCAAACTAGTCACACCTTGATAATAAATGTCAAATGAAGAAAGCTCGCATGTTAAAAGAAATGTGAAGCACTGACATCTTAAAATCAATGATACATTTTAATAATCGTATTTATGTTTTGTAAATATAATATGGCATTTTGTATTGTTACAATGTTTTTTAGATTTCGAGAAGAAATACATAATACGGATTATTAATTATTTTTTTGCAAAATGTGTACCTCTTGGCTATATATCCTGTTAAATCATATATTAACATATTGTAAAAATGTAATTCGTATTTTGTTATTGGCCACTAAATACGTGTCCTCTTTTAATTCGACATTCAATTGTTACGTAATAATAGCAACCAATTAAAGTGGAATGTAAACGTCATTAACAGAGCGTTGTATTTTTAATAGAATTTGTAGCGTCTATGATTCAAAGATTTTACTACTTAACTTTTGCTACTATTATTAAGCAATTTAAACTACAGTGATAACTGATAATTGCTTGTATTTAGACACCAGTAAGCATTATTAATAAATTTGCTTGTTTTAAAATTTTTGTTAGAATTATGGATACTTTCTTATATATATTCTCACAATTTATAATAAGGTTATATTTTGATCGCAAATAAACCTGTACATGTATATTGTATTTGTCTAAATCAATAATTTAATTTTTTTGTTACCAATGTTTAATAAATTTTCACATTAATCTAGTTTGTACATTAAAAGCAAGCTAGGGTTTCAGTTGTTTCAAAACTAATATGTGTTGCAAAAACATCGTCCACAACTTTCGCTTATTAGGTCAGTGACTCATCTCAAATTCAGGCGTTTAAAATTACTTCTACCTCACAATACTAGAAAATGATGTAGACATTGTCTGTAAAGTAAAACAAGTAAGTAATAAGTCACTAATGGTTAAAAATAGTTACTAAATTACAATACAGTGTTTGCTTCAAGCGAATTATACATCAATGTAAAGATTAAAAGTAGCAGTTGAAATACTTAATGAGCTCTTGTTGTCAGTAATTTACGCATACAATGATGTATGCGTTTCCTGTAAATTTCCCACAAGAGGGAGTACTTATATCGAAATGTGGGAATTTCAAAAAATTATGGATCTCTTAGAATTCAATTCGCATGTTAATTCATTATAGTAAATTTCATCATTTGCCAAAATGCTTGTGAATATATATATATATATATATATATATATATATAACCCCTGGATATATAAATTAAGTTTTGATATTGTAGCAAAAGTGCGCCTAGACAGAACAGCGACAGTTCGCGAATTAAAGATGAAAATGAAAAATGAGACTATTCTCTGTCCATTGGGGTTTGCTGATTTTGGATAGATTTATTATTCTTGGAGTTATAAACGTTAAATTTTTTAAAGAAATCATAAAAAAATTTAAAAATTCCTCGGCAGGTTAATGTTAAACTATGATTGAAACTTCCAATATTTGTGTAGTTCATCTTTGAAGATTCTGGATAGACAAATGGAACTTTCTGTCAAATGCCTGACAACAACAAGTGGATTGATGCTGATTATATGCATAGCTTGTAATTTATTTATTGCTATTTTACTATGATCAAGTGTTATATAATACACATTTTGTACCTGTACTCTGCAAAAGCATCATGTTATTCGTATGGCGACAAATCCCACGTATAATGCTGTCACTAAGCATTGAGCAAAAGCTGACCCTATGAATGACACATTTGTACCATGAAATTGCAAAAAAATATTGCTCTACCTAAGAGCACTATACGAACTGCAGGCGACCATTTTCAATGAATATTGAGAGACGGAGTACCACGCATGTGGTTAAAGTTAAGAAATCAAGAAAAATCATGTTGCTGCTATGAAAGTAAAAAACTGCATTGTTCTGAGGTTTCCGTGGAACAATTTTTCGCACTTTTAGATAAACCACATTTGAATATTGACGCAATAAGCTATATCTCTTCAATTTTACTTGTTTTCTTTAATATCAGCAAGAAAATGTAAATTCATAATTCCATTCTCATCTTAAGGATTTGAAAATTTATACTCCATCAAATTTGTAGCAATATTCTCTATAGAATCTAAAGTGGGCTTTCGAATCCGTTCAATTAACAAGTAGACTATTCAGAATTATGTAGGTTTTCATTTACCTGATTCGACCATTTAGTCTTCGAGCCTACCTAATAGAAGGCGGAACAAGAACAGGTTTATTCATTTGGCAGAACCATGACATTGATAGTTTCTTTAATATTATAGGAATCAATTGTCAAAATAGTAAATTCAAATACAATGACATGGTAAAAAGTATAAGTCGCCCACCGCTATTTTGTCACTAGCTTGTTAATGTCTTCACTTGAAATGTAGACTTTATTGATCCACTTAAATTTAAAATAATTGTAAATAGGAGAATGCCTTTCTATGACCTACTAAATTTTAAACTACTCTTGTGAAGAATTAGTAAATATTCAATATCAGAGGTTAATTCCCTTTGGTTGGGGAACCAGCTTGACAACATACCTTAAGGGTACACGTGTTTAGTCCGTAGATGACAATTGGGGTCCAAAACTAAATTCTTCAATGTCTTGCCAATAAACTAATTTATTGAAGTTTTACCTACTCATAGAAGAATTATGATTTTAACATATAGTTTTAAGAATTGTTCAAAAAATTAAAATTTTAAAGAATTTTTTAAAAAATAAAAGTTTGTTTGATTTTTTTTAATTGCAATTTATGGTTTAAATTTATTTATTCTCTCTTGAAGGAAAAAATTCTGCCATAAAATGTAATTCTCAAATCTTGAAAACTACAGAACAATATATAAAAGTTTAAAAATGGTTAATGACTACACAAATAATTACAAAAGCGGGTTACTTTCCTCCCAAATTTTGAAATAATCTATTACTATCAAACATGTCAGTTTGTAACTAGCATATGCATATAAATTGTAATAAAATCCGAAACCAAGACTTAAAACCTATAAGTTACTAAACTATATTATTAGTTCACTACAAGGATTCAAATTTAAAACTCGTAAAAGCCATGTGGATGGTTTGTATCTACTTAGTACTGCTTAGCGCTCTCTTTTACAAAAATCGAGCTCTTATAAAACCCTGAACGTAAGCATTAAATTTGATAAGCTGCTTTGTATTATAAGTTATGAATGAAAACCTGAACAATTTAATAAGAGCTTTTCGCAATTTAATAGGCATATTCAAAAATACCTCCTAAATCATGGTTTTTATTTTTTTGTCAAATACGGGATGTCAAATTTGTGCAATATGTATCTCTATTGGTTTTCCTAATTAGCAGAATTTATTGCTTTAAATAAACACCCTGATTTTCGAAATTTCGGTTGGCGAAGCAAAACACATTTTACAATGAGTATTGTAAAATTTTGAAAGAATTATTTTCTATTTAGTGTGCTTTTGAGCTCGATAATTACTTAAAACTTATTGAAGACAATAATCATTTACAGATTAATCTATTGTAGTCTTCTATATGTATATAATGTGTAGATGACAACCTGTTATCTATTTATACGTTTTGAAATAATTCGCAATAATAACAACGAAAATTGAGTAACTGTTCATTTCATTATCGTAATGATTAATTCAAAAACCTCGGTTGGGACTAAATTGTTTTCTTTTGTCTATTGTATAGTATAAATTTTAATTAATAGTTGATTCAGATACAATTCAAATTTAAATTATGCTTGTGTTAAACAAGATTAAAATAGCAGAAAATTTGCATTTATTCTTTAAGTAAATGTCAGAGAAAAGATAAGTCATTGTGGCTATCTATATTCTATAATCTAAAATAGAACTAAAATCTACAAATCAGGCTCTAGTGATTTACTGCTCATAAGGCCCGTCTAATGGGCTACGTTAACGTTACCTATAGAAATATATACAAAATTTTACAAGGATATGTACAAAATCTTTGTATAAATGAAATAATTGGCTAACCGGCTTATAATAGCGGAAAGGTAGGCGAAAGACTAAGCAAGCTACGCTGGCATGGAGAGAATTTATTGGTCCATTGCAAGTTAAAGTCCATTATCGGTTATACAGTGCCATTCACTGCCCAGAAGAAGGGTGAGAATAGTAACGACCTCTGAGAGTTTGGTAGCATAAAGTCTGGAGAAATAGTGTTACCTGCTGAAGGGTAGGCGTTAGGTACATCGAGCCCACCAAATGTGCCAGAAGAAGGGTAGTTTGAAGATATTTGTTTTTGTTCAAGAAGTTTTAATATATTGCATGCGGCGAAGTTATTTGCTTTAGAGTTTCGAATTTCAGTTTCACGATGTTTCTCACGCTTATATTTTGTGCGCCGATTCTGAAACCATACTTTTACCTAAATAAAATTATTTAATATTCAGAAATTTGCATATTATATACATAGTTTATGGTCCTTAAGAATTTACGGATAGATAATTTCCACTAACTGCAAATACACGAATTGGTTAAGCCCTACTCGTACGCGAAATAATGTGAAAAGCGAGAATTATGGTAACCCTACCCTAAAGTAGTTTCCCAATTCCCTATTGGTGTCCAACACATGGCGATGCGTATGTAGTTACCCTGGAATCATTTATCAGTCATTTGATGGTAGTTGACTTTCCAAGTAAATGACCAAATGCGCTCAATTTTATAGAGATTTAAATTAATTCATTATCATAGAAAAACGTATTTATATCGTAGGATATTCCTATATTCGATGACGAATATATTACATTATACGCACACTAGTGACTTTTAATACGTTATTGTGAGTCCACTAAATAATTAAATATTGATAAACCACAAGAGTGAGATGCATTAAGAAAAACATGAAATAAATTTTCAAAAGTAAAGATTCATTGCAATTCTCAAGCATGTTAATGTAATTACCTGCGTTTCAGTAAGTTTAAGAAGAACAGCCAGCTCGGCTCTATCGCGTCCAATCATATACTGATTCTTATGAAACTCTTTTTCTAGCTGATACAGTTGTTGAGGGGTAAATGATGTACGCTCCCGTTTAGGTCTGTCTAAGTCAAGCCCTCTTGGGAATAGAAATTCTTTATAAACACCGTTTGTATCTAAAACACTGCATTAGTAGATGTTATTATGACGATATGAACCATTTAGTATGAATGGAAAGCATCCTTAGATAATATTTGATGTATTTTATTTAGTAGGGAATTTGACAAAAGATCAAAATTGAACAACCATTAATAATTAATTTGATAATAAATAATTAATAAATAAAATTTGATGAACTACAGTAACAAAAATTTCAAATAAATCAAAAAAATCAATGTTCATGAAAAAAAATATTGCGGTTTGCAATGGAACTAAATCGGATAAATATTTAATGTGTATGTTTGGATGTGCAATAAATGTTGGATTAAAAGATGCATGCAATTGTATAAAATGGTTCTAACCTTTAATAAGCATCCTTCTAGGCTCGTTTGTATCACTTGAGCTGCAATCCTGATTGTCGTCTGATTTAGGCGATTGTCGTTCTTCGTCCATTTTGATTTTATCGCCTATTCCGTCGCAATATTTCCAAGGCGAGTAACCTGGACTAACACTGGCCAATTGCGTGTCAGTGGATTTTGAAGTAGGCATTGATGGCAGCAAGAGTTGATCAATCTTGAATGATGTCATTCTAACATGGAACGGAAGTTGATTATACTTGCCTACCGAATGAAGGTTGTCGAATTAAACGGCAAGACAAGTACATAAATTAATAAAGCCATTCAGCCAATCAAACGTCAGAATGGTCATGGATGCTTTAACGCGATTAGATTGGACGAGCACGCTCAATTAAATATTGATTGGATAATATTTACGCTAGAGTTTGTTGATGTGTGGAGCATTCCACCAGCCAACTGTGATAAAATAAAATATTAATATCATAATAGATGAACAAATAAAGAAGTCTTTGTGGATAATACACACACTCAATAGTTGTTGATTCTGTCACTACACTCTAATTGATGTACAGTTGACAGCCCCATCACCCATTCATTCCCAGTGCATCATTAAAAAACAAAGAGCGATTATTTAGACCAATTCTAAATGAATAACTTCAGGCAATCAAAATTTGATATTCTTCAAATTCCTATTCTCTTAGTGTAAATTATTCAAATTTTGACGCATTGCAATAAGCCAATCAACTTCTGAAACTGACATCGCAAACAATTGCGTTGTTTCTTAAGATCATAGATAATCTAACATTAAATGAGGATATCCGGTCAGAATACTGTCTAGCAATCCTGCTTTACAGAAAAATCACATTTCTGTTCAAATCATGAAATGCATAAGACGAATTGATTATATATATATATATATTTAAATCAGACTTACAATAAAAATCCCCTTTAAATTGAAAAATTGATGCATAAATTTTTTTCTATTTTAGAAAAAATATGTAGAAATCACCATATCAGTTTTTACCTTCTTTAAGCTCTGAAGGAAATACCTGTACGTACAGAATAAAATATAAATAGTGTGCAATGCAATTGAATTTATACTAATTAATTGTACTCAAAAAATCACATTTGCCCTCTCTCTAACCTCAGTCGTACACTGTCGTAAAGTAAAATAATCCCAAGCATCATATAATTTGAACTTACCTTACGTTACCTCGTACAGATTGATGTGGGCCGTAAACCGTGGCCCAACCCTGGACCGGCTGTTTAAATTAATGCAAATTCGGACGATTTTAGGTCCATTTTATCATAATTGCAAAAAATTCATTAATTTCAGTTTGATAGATTGATCTAATAATAAAATCGACACACTAAAATTTTAGAAGGCTATATACTATATAATACTAATGTAAACTTTTTTAATACAAATATTTTTCAACACATTGCTAATAAATTATGGCATTCACTACATTTAGGTTGATTTGCCTGTAAGCTATTTTTGAAATTTAGGCACTTATTTCAGCCTAAGCCCAGCCTGGCCCATGTTCATTTCTGTCGAAATGTAACAATATCTTTCTTTACTTTACATTACTTTACTTTACTTACTTGCTGTGTACGAACTGCGTAAGGTTTTCTTGCGATTGCATGTGTTGCACAGATTTGTGCAGCAGGTTTGGCTCATCGAGAACATTTACTGCCATAGAAGCCCTGAATTTTTTCAGACTTGAATTCTTGACACTTTTTATGCATGCTGAAATACCTTTTAGAATAAGTTTTCTTTCAAATGTGAAAATTTCAAATATTTTTTTTGTTATCATTGAAATATGTTGGCCTAAGTCAAATTTTTAAAAGAAATATTTTTTTCAAATTATACCACAACTTTCAAATTAATACTCATTTTCTATAATAATATGTTAAAAATTACTAAAGGAATCTGAAGAAAAGAATCAACTTCCCATCTTGATTTATATACTTTTCGTCTTGTAAAAATATTGTAAAAACAGTACTTTGTTATTGGACGAATATGAAATGTGGTTTTAGTTTTCCCTAGTGACGGAAAAATGGAAATTTAGATTCTTTGGACATCCTCCTATTTTGTGAAATTTGATTTTGGGTGGGAAATAAACTTCAACTAAAATGATGCTTGGCAAAATGGAATTGAATTTGCAAATTTGTCTTTGAATTTTCATGAATAATCAATAACTTGGAAAAATCCGAGCATTTGGTAAGGTTCAGTTACAATATAATTCAGTGAAATTATTTTGTTTCGGACTAAATTTCTGGAAGATTTTTGTACTCTAAAAGTCTGTATGCTAATGAAATGTGAACACTCGTATTACCGCGAATAGACAAAATATGAAATATTGTTAATTGTTATGGTTAATTCGTTAGTCAAAAGATCTTTTTTTAGCATTAACGCAGGATTTTCAAAAGTGACTGGCTAGCAAGCCCTATACATGAATGATGATTGCCCCTTCAAATTTCGAAAAATATCCGTCATCCAAATTACTGAGAGGGTTTTTGCGTAAAATTTATTGGCCTCTTTCACACCGATTTCTGGCCAAAAAATTCCAGCATACGGATTTTGTTTGATACTTTAGGCTCTCGTTAGATAAATGTTCTGGTTGCAGAGAATGGTCTTCTTGTAGCGCTCTTTGCTATGACACTCCGAATCAGCAAATTCGAAGTTGGAATCCAATTCCATTGAATCGAACCTAAGCGTTTTTTGAATTTATTATTTATACGGTAAGTGTTGCGTGTTTCATTAAATGCATACTATAACTGCAGTGCTCAATTTTTTTATGTGAAGTTTCATAAGTATACAATGGCAGTTAACTGATCATGGTTCCTGCTCCTTTATAGATTTAAAACTCGATGTATTTCAATATTTGAATGATTTGAACTTTAACGTTAAATGAACTTTAAAGCTACCCACTTATCGGGAATGCATAGTCCGCAGTTAAAGTACTGATAGAAGAATTCTGCAAAACGAAATTACAAAACCAGGAAAATTCCTTAGAAATAGTTTCCAACTACTAGTGATCAAATTTCTAGTTCTAGATTAAAAATAAAGTATGACAATAATCAGTTTAATTGTACAAACATGAAAACACATACCAACAAATAACCACCACGTGAAAAACATGTGTACTGCAAGAGCATACATGTCTGTTATGCCATTTAATACCTCAACTAGAGTTATTGCATTTTAGCTAGTTTTAGAATTTAGTTACACAAATGTAGATTATCTAAAACTCATTCAAAATTCCTAAATATTTTTATGTAGGCAAGTAGGCCTACTCAATATTCTTCGTAATTGAGAATATTATTATTTTTATCACAACAATTTTTCGTATATGTGCTGCTTAACTTCCCAAAGTCATGAAAAGTACATATATTTTCAAATATTAACAAATTAGTTGCTCATTGCTCGTATTGTTTGACAGAAAAAACATTTCAGCATTTTTAATGCTGCAAAAAATAATAAAAGCGTGCGCCCTGAGCTAATAATAGTGCTTTAGAATGGAATGATTGCATGTTTTTCCAAGTAGTGATTCATCAAAGTAAGGCACAGAAATATGTAATTAAAACGACGTACGACATTTCTATTGCGAAAAAGTGTAATTCATGTAAAATATAATGCCTATTTCTACTTTTATATTGTTTTAAATTTAGAACTTCAATAATCAATGTTGATTTTGAAGGGCGAAGCTAACGCCATCTATCGTTTTAGATATATTACAAATATTAACGAAACGACCATTTTTAAATTTCATGTATTTTAACCTGACTACCAATTTTTAAATTTCATGTAGTTTGTTCGATCCATAAGGAAATTGAACAAATAGACATACACGTTTAACAAATTATTGAACCTAAGGTGCAAATGCAAGGATATTTTGCAATTTAGACTTAATACGAATTTCATCATAGATGATAATCTTTTTGGACTCCCTAATAGCAAACCTGTGTGCGTTTTCACCACATTTTCAGATCCCTATTCAACTGCCCTTGGACACACAACAGGATTCAGAAACGTAGTACAAATGCATGCTATCAACCTCAAGGTTTTATCCATTGTTTAAGTTTTCAAAATAAGATTGTGCCAATAATTTTCAAACTAATCAATCTATATTGACATGAAAATTTGAAATTTGTTTTTATTATTACAGCCGGTTTTAATACATTTTAATTGTGTTTTCTAACTATAGCTAATGATAAGGTATCATTTTTCATGTTAATTCAATTGTTTACCTGTATTTTTGTTTATATGGCAAAACTATAAATCTTTTGTAATTGGTATTCAGTAATTTTTCCTAAACAAAAAACTTATTGCCATTTTCCAATGAAAGAAATGTTATTCAAAATTTCAATATTTGCCTTGACATCCCAGTTTATATTATATTATATATATTTGCTACAAATATCACAAAATGTAGCATTTCTAAATGAACCTATAAACAATTTTTTTATTTCATTTTTATAAATAAAATTGGTTATTTTTCAAGCTTTACTTACCCATATATGTTATAGTTTTTTTAATCAATTTGTTCACGCTCCAGATATTGATTTTGAGATATTCTAATATTGATATTTATGTGAATATTTATTAACATATATGTTTAATTTTGAAAATGTCTAAATTACATCTGAATTAAAATATAAATGCCTTTGTGTTAAAGGCAAAATTCACAAACAAGCTATTGACAACTTAATGAATAATATTCTACGTTAGGAATTCATATCATGCTTCCAAATTAAAAAAAATTGATAGTGTTTGATAAATAACATATTCAAAAAAATAATAAAGTAGTTTTAAGCTATATAATTCTCGACACTAAGGGTCCTCATTATAAAGCTTGCAGTTCATATATAAAAGTTTAGCAGACACAATAAATCATCACATAATTTTTAATAGCAAAACACATTATGTAAATGTAAGCAACAGCTTTTATAAAAATGAAGTACCATTTTGTACAAACTTTTTTTATAAATCTTTACCAAAATTTACGCCATCTATTGTCATGCAAATGCAATCAGTAGACTTTATTAAAATGAAATACCATAAAAACTTCTTTTAAAATCTTGATTAAGATATTGTCAAATTGTATTTAACCTTAAGCAGCATGATCTTTTCCAACAATATTACGAAATTTGGAAATTTTGAGCGATGTCTTGTTCAAAGTCAGAAGTCGCCGCGTTTAAATTTTTTTAAGAGCCATATTAAAATTTCAAAAAATTCCGACGCTGTTCAAAGTTAAATTGAAATCAGAAATTACATTAATAGATTTATTTTCGAAATCACAAACATAAATTTCATTTCTCTATTAAAATCACTGACCACTAGTGTGGGCATATTTGTGTGTGGTCTATTGGCCTACCTCTTACAAACAATTTGTAATAATTATAGGTGGGTCTGAAATAACATAGTCATGGTTTGTAAAATACCTTAGTTAACAAAAATGCTATTACGCTACTAACTGATCAGCTAGATTTCAGGCCCAGTGGCCCCATATGAGGCCAACATGAAAATGAAGCTTGTCGTACGTTTAATAGTGTGTGTATATTGCATCGAGTTGATTATCTGTAGATATAAATAATATTCACCCCAATAAAATTTTATAAATGATTATATTTGCGGTCGTTGAAAACAAAAGAAGACTATTTATCAAGACTATTCGAAGTTTTTCAATTTCATGATTCTCCAAGACTTTGCAGTAGATAAACTGCAGAAATAATGGCATAAAAATTGAGGAACAACAATTATGAGTATCTATTGGTCCTTAAATTTATTTTCAAATATGCTAACAAATGTTTTAGTTTCTGTAAGTGGCCAAAGCCCTGCCTCAATACCTGTTCCCCAATTGACGACATTTATAATTTCTGTTACAAATGCAATTCTGATAAAAATTATTTATATCTTAAAGTTATTAGATTCATTTTATGCATTTTTTTAAATTTTAAAAATATATTTGAAAAAATATGCTTTTAAAAGGATTGGATGAGATAAAATCACTAATAAAAAAATTTTCAAAATATCACTAATTAGCATAATTATTCAATATGCCGACCACAAATTACCTCATAATTAGTATCGCAAACATCAAATTTCAATAACCAATGATCCCAATTTAATAAACGATATATTTTGAAAAAGCTTACAACCTCATCTACTGTCTGACAATTTCCACTTTCCCAAAAAATTAGATTTTTAAAATTAGCTGTTCAAATTGAAAATTTGAATTATTTAAACTTTTTAGCAGGTATATTTCACTGAAATTTGTGATTTTTTCATTAACAATACAAAATATCAAATATGAAGAGTGCCAGGCACTATATAATGCTTTAAAGAATAAAAAAGCCAAGTTTCAACATTCTATAATAAACCCTCACAAAGTTACAATGTCACAAACATCAAAAAGATCTTGCAAATTCACAAAGCGAGTAATTCACTTTATATGTCTATTTACAATGTTTCTAGTACAAGCTGATATATAAGATTTTAGAAAACATACACTAAAAGACAAAATTCCTAATGCTCGTATAATGAATAATTATGAAATTTTGAAGTTGCTAATAGGTAAATTGATGAACAGCATAACTTAACTGTACTTTGCACGATTAAGACATAATATTTTTTAAAGAACAATATTTAAACTATCCAAAGCACAAGCGAAACAAATTTTTAAAAAGTTTTGAAAAATGAGTTAAAAAAGGGATATGACCACCTTAAAGGAATCATTCAATTTAAATATATTGTCATTCATTGGTCATCGCCAATTTATTAAAAAACGAACTCTATATTTCTTCATTCAAAACCATTTATAACTGATTTGTATAATCGTCGGATTGGGATCACTAGCAGACCCAAGAGAAAAGCGAGATCAGCGTTAAATCTTCTTTACTTTGTGAAAAATTTTAGTGACGGCGAATATGAGGATGTTGCTGTTTTGGACAATTTGAAATTTGAGGAATTTGAGACGAAAATGGAGATTGGTCAAACCAAAATAATTAAAATAAGGACAAAATTAATTTTGCATGACAAATGCGGTTTATACAGCCCCATATTTTTAACTCAAAAAACAACCTTCAAAGCTTGGAGTGTGGCTTATGCATGGTGGATTTACCTAAAATCCCATTTTTTACATATTCCATTTACCTCAAAATTTGAAATTGCTCTTGTCTAGATTTTTGAAGCACAAATTCAAAATTAATGACAAAAATAAAATAATAATTTTTGCAGTTGTGGCATACCATGTTTATATCAATTATGTGATAATTTCTGAGTTAATATGTAAAAGGAAAGTTCTTGGAAATTTTGAATTTATTGATTTATGATAGACCTAATGATTACAAACATGCATGAATTTGTTGAGCATTAGTCTCTGACAAATAAAATAGAATTTTTAACTGATCCATATAATAATGTTTAACCCCACTTCTGCTAGTGCTACTCTTAAGTAAAAAAGCGATTTGACCACTTTGTTAAGCATTTTTATGAAGCCTGTTAAGAAATATTGAAAGCCTTTTGCATGGACACTTATTGGGGTCGGACTCACTCATGCAATGATCAAGATTTTTGCTAAAAATTATTCTTGTGCCTGAAGTAGATGCAAATAAGAATTTTTTTCAATGAGAAATTCAAATTCGTTTCATAACCTAGTGTTTAGATAAAGTAAAAATTTTTTTCAAGAAAATAGTCATGTTGGGAATTCTCTATCTATCTTGTTTTCAGATTTTAAATATCTTCATTAGTTCGTGAGTTATAAAAAATATACCGAGTCTTCATTCTGCAAATATTGACCAGCGGAGTTGCCTTCAATACCCATACTTTTAAGTAAAATGCAACTCCATTTTTTAGGCAAGATACCGCGGTATCGATTTCGGTATCGGAATATCATCGAACCTTACAAAGCAGTCAATTTCAATATCCCGACTTACAGTCAATGCAAAAAATACTACCACCGGATTGCAAATCACTTCATTTATGGTGTGTCAGCTAGAGTTTCGTGCTTAAGCTGTTAATGCACTTATCATGCAGTTCTAGTAACAAAACGACCTGGACGCACCAGGAACGACGAAAATGCACCACCACCAAAGAAAATCATTCGCAATTGTGCCCGACGTGTAGATGGTGGAAATTGGCAAATATAGGACTTGGCATATTTGCGAGCAGTGAAATGTTGCTATTGGTCCTGCGTGTATGTCTAAATTTTCACAACTAGTATTTACTTTGATTTGAAATATATTCTTTTTATCTAAAACCATTCTAAGTTATCAAAGTTGTCTAACAATTAATTTCCAGTGTCCCCAAATGAGGAAAAATGAATTTTCAAGGACATAATGAATTTTTCGCGTTTTAAAAAATGAACTATCTTATGCTATCACCTAATGCAAAGATGGCGAATCCAAAAATTAATTTAAGGTTATTAATTGTATGTGGGCAGGAAAGGCTTACGGGAAGCTACCAAATGCATAAATTTAAGATGACTTGCTAAAATGGAAACAGTTAGTATCTTGAGATGTTATATTATTAATTGGAATATGTTTTTGCTATTCTGATAAGTATTCTATCTAAAATTAAAAATAGGTGTAGAAAGACCTAGAATTCAATTCAAAAATTTAACATAATTTTACAAAATACTTATACGGGACTTCAAATACCGCTTGTTTTTGTGAAAATATTTATTTTCCAAGTGTGTTAGTACATCTGTTGTCACATTGAATCATTGCTCTGCACCAGATCAAGGATGAAGTTGCATAAAGCCATAATTGCAAATATGCAATGCACAAAATCACTCTGCAAATTGCGTAAAAATCGAATAAAAAATCACTTAAATATGAGATTTTAAAATCAAAATTTTGTTTTGTATTCGATGACGAAACTAAATGATACGTATGATTTAAAAGCATTGATATTATTGTCGAAACACTGCATAAAGATTTTGTACAATTAGTCGAATATTCAGCGTTGATTAACCTTAAACAGCCTAGCGTCCGTTTTAAACAACAAAACGTTTTTCCACGTTTACAAAGAATTTTCTCCAAGCCTATTTCCAAATTTGAAAATCTTGGGGAACATGCATTAATGCAATGTTGCAAAATTTCTATTAAAGCTTATTGCTGTGGCAGAGATTGTTGAATAGATTAACAAGTTTTTTTAGAAATTTTTGAATTTTTGAAAAAGGTTCAAATTCTCTCCATACTCAGTGTTAATGTATTTAGAAGGTTTTGATGCCCTGGAGGCAACAAAGGACTTTGACTGGTTTTTAATATGTACAAAGACATTTCAAACCCATTGAGGCGTGCCGTGTGCCTCAATGGGACAAGGCCAGCCCGCGGATTTAGAGCAAAAACGAAAGAGGAGACTCTTCTTTATCATGCGGTACTTTCAGATTGAGCACACCAGTAATAGTTTTTGAGGTATAAGCCTTTAAAAGTTTTTTACAGGATCATGAAAAATTTTTAAAAATCACCAGGCTGTTTAAGGTTAAAAGCAGAACTTGAAAAATATCAACTTCAGAAATATTTGTGGGGGATTTCGAAAACATGATAAGTTCAAACTGGCATTGATTGTTTACTATGCCTGTACAAGCTGTTGATATACTGCTTTCATTTCAAGATTACTATCAAAAACTTCCAGTCAAATTCGTAAAAGTAGGAAATTGAGTTGTATATTAGAAAAGTTAAGCGGATGTATTGATAAAAAACAAGTGATTTACAGTTTTTTAGTTGTGTTGTGCAAATCCGATTTACGAAAATGAATTTCAGGTAACTAAACAATTGGAATATTATAGTATTTAAATTTACGTCACTCTTACAATAATTACTGGGTCTCAACTAAAATGAGTCATTGCAATGGTGGAAAACACCTTAGTTTGTAAACCTTATCCTGCACATAATATGTAGGTTCAATAGCACATTCAAAAATATATCTTGAAGGAAGACTAAGGAAAATATTATGCTAAGTGAATAATTAGGTAGTAAAGAATTTCTGTGTGTAATTTTTAGTTCCATCATTTTAATGAATCTTTTTGATTTTTGAAGGGTGATCAATAAAAATAATATTTTCTTGAACATTTTTAATCTACACCTTTTTATATCCTGCTAATAATGTTGATGTGTGCAAGGGGTCAGTCAATCTGAGAGAGTAGAATTCTATCTGGTAACTAGGCGTCCAGTTATTGGCAAGTAAAGAACCAGTTATGTGTTTACCTGGCAATAATTAGCAGCTGATACAGGCTAAATACAAGCCTAGAGAATGTATCAAAATATGGAAAAAGTAGCACTTTTAATGCAGTGCAAAAATCTGCATTTAGAAGTAGCACTAAGCAATACTAATTAAAATCACAGTAATAAATAATGATGCTATATAATATATTGTGTGATAATATTATGTATATTTGTAGATCTATATAGAAAAATTCTGACTCTTCTGCTGTATCATTTGAAATTTGGCTGTCTTAAAACAAGCAATCAAAATAATCAATGGGATGAAGTATTTAGCCTTTATTTACATTAACACATCCTTTATATGTTGCCATTATTCGATATAACACTAATATATTTATAGTAATTGTAATAATAGAGAAACAATCAATTTAGAAAAAAATATTTAGTTCTTATACATCATCTTTTATATGCTGCCTATATTTTTACATATATTGGTATTTGTTAATATAATTTAATGCTTTTCTGTAATGGGCCTTGGAATTCAGCAATAAAAAATAATTCAATTTATAGACCAAAATGCCACCACTAATCTGACATGGACATAAAATATCCATTTAGTTACAACTCTGAGAGAGAGAGTTAGAAACACTGACAATTAATGCCATCATTCTAATTCAGCTTAATTCACCTTAATTATAAATCACCAGAGTTTTAGTTTTATATCCTCTAATCTGATTACACACCTAGATGTACAACATTTCAATGATTTAGTGTACTTATCCATTGGAATTTTTTTTTGAAGTTTGAAATTATAAGAGATTTATGTATTTTTTTCTAGTAGATAGGTTTAGTGAAATTTAATTTCCTTGATAAAAGCAAAGTTTTACAAATTTCAAAATAATCAAATGATTGAGAAGGCTCTTGAAAAGAAATATATTTTAAGCAAATGGTAAAAAGTACTTCCAGTTATATGAACAATATTCTCCCTCATATTGAATGTTGCTACAAAATTCAAAATGACAATGCCACAATTTTTTTAAATACGATCACTCTTTTGTGCACTCTTATTATCATCAACTTGACATGCTTATGTTTAGTGTAGTATAATATCACTCTGCAGCTTAAATTAACAATTCCTGATTGTATAATTCTTCTAATGCTTCAATTGCATTTATAAACTGTACTTGTCTTGAAAATTAACTATAATTTACATAATTTCCTAAATAAAGAAAAAGATGTATGATTACTAAATCAAAATGTAATGTATTTATATTAATTCATATATTTCAACTAGGCATCCATTGTACAGAAGAATAACTCTACATTTAAGGACAATACAGCTTAATTAATTCTATGAGCAAATTTAATTAAAAGTAAAACAAACAACAATGTACTTCACAAATTTTTTGTTAGCTCATCAACAAGTTGAAGCAGGGATGAAAATATAATCATACTATTATGATAACATATATGTAGAAACAACTACTACGTAGCACATTCATGCTATCATCAACAACAGTAAAATTATGCATGTTAAATTTATAAAAGTAATCAAATTAATTTGAAAAAGAAATCCATCATAATTTACCTAATCCTAAGAAAGGATACTAAGCTTCAGTGATCCCCTTGCAAACAATCACAAAACATGACAATCTGGTAATTAAGTTTCACTCCTCTTCCTAGATCTCAAATGGAGACAATACTCTATTCACATGATATTTCAATCATTAAAAACTTAAGTAAACCAAATGAAATGCAAAAAATAATTTACTAAAAAGACAAAGTATAAAATTTTGTAATAGAGCAGATAAATTCAAAGTTAGAACTTAAGATCTAGTTTATTAAAAATACAAATTATGAAATAGTATTGAAATGGCTTCATACTGTGGGAGTTGTCATGAAACAGGTTCTACACCCCTTAGAACCTTATGTGCTCATAGTGCTCTGTTCTATTCACAGGACAGTAACTGAAGGAGTGTTGCTAACTAATATGTGTACAATAAGATTGTTAACATTAAGTTTGTTATAGCTCAGTTCTAGACTTGCTTTGCTTATGCTCCTTGAAACTATCTATTTAGATTTTGTCTGTGTCTTCCATGGAAAAAGTATTGTTTCACAAAGATTGCCACT
This sequence comes from Hofstenia miamia, assembly GCA_900660155.1. NCBI lineage: Eukaryota > Metazoa > Xenacoelomorpha > Acoela > Hofsteniidae > Hofstenia > Hofstenia miamia. The sequence continues at coordinate 41,511 of CABFPE010000361.1, forward strand.
GTCGACGAGGAAGAAGAAGAGTGAGAACCCCATCAAAGAGTTGTGGTTATTGTTAAAGAAAAATAAAGATTTTAATATGGTCTCTCAACAAGGATTGATGACAATTTAAGATCATAAAATTTTAATGAATAAATGATTGATTACTAATTTAACTGTAATGCATTAACAGTTTAAGTTAAAGCTTAAATTTACTCATTTAGCAAAAGAGTGAAAAATGAACAAAAGATCTTAACATTAAATAACAACTTCAGTTACTTAACATCAATGAAAAGTATATTAAAAGTATGACTCAAATAATAATGAATACTCATTTATTTATTTATTGAGTTGTATTTCACTATGCACAACTAGGCATTCACTGTGAATGATTACCATTACATATAGGTATTATATGCAAAGGATGCTGATAGTGCATGCAATAAGAACTCCTACAATTTAACCTAAGATGCACAATGGCTTAGTCAGCAACATCAATCACAACAATGAGAATTCCCATATAAAAGATAAAATGAGATAGTTTAAATGAATCTTGATTCTAGTTTTATGGCTAAGCAAAACACTATGGAGTAACATAGTACTTAATCAAATGTAATTGAACAGAAGTATTACTATCAGATAAGACATGCTCAATGGAATCATATAAATTGTAATAATCCAAATACCAAATATGTTTTATTAATAAATATGTGTAAATTTTTCATTTATAAGCAGAAAGAGCCAAGGGGGTCAAAGTAGCTAATTTAATATCAATAAATTGAGAGCTTTTCTATAACTGACTTTCCATCATCTTTTCTTATTTGTATTTTCCTTCTGCTTTTTGTTGTAAGTTTTGGTGCATTTCAAAGTACATTAATCAGGTTTGTTTAATTCAAATTTCAAATAAAAACCAACATGCTTACAATAAAGATGTGAAAAGTTATGCTCTTTCTCCACATTGTGATGTACACAGTGATGGTCTTCAGCTGAATATGTTATTAGTTAGCATGCTGATATGTAATTAGAAAGCACATTACATTAAGGGGCATACAATGAAACCACATTGGTATTGTTATTGATTCTACTCCTTTTTAGAATTACATTCTCTGTGTGGAAACTGTCACAAGCTGCTTTGGCCTACTCTTGGAAACATCATCAATGGACCACAGATTTACTGATGTATCAACAGTGGGCTAAGTCTGGCTCAGTTCTTGTTATGCACTGCCAGTTCTTTTCAAAACTCCTTATAGTTTTATTAACTTTTGTTTAATCCCCAACTTCTTTGACATGTGCTAATTCAAGAAGAGGCTGCTACAGAAAAGGTGGAAGCACTGGGAGAACCCTATCACAGACTACTAAAAAATTTTAGATTAATGGCTACACTTTATTTTGCTGTGCTAGTTTGAGTGTAATTTATATTATAATGAAAACATAGCTTATAGGTTTTTTATACTTAACAATAATAAAGTTTGATTAGTTTTTCAACAACTTTGTTTGATACTGTACTGTAGTTACTGTTGAGAAAACTTAACTAAAGAATGATTCTTCAACAGTATCTCAACTGACCTTGATGACAGATTAAGGTCTAAATTTTAAACTTAGTAAAAGAGTTCTTACTTAATTACTTACAATTTGTTTAAGTAAAAAAACTCATTACAGTAGAAAGTATAAGTTTAGTTTTGACTTCTTAGGGCTTGAATAACTTCAGTCTAAGTATAATTTCACAATTGTAAAGTTTAAATGTAAACAGAAAATAACAAACAATCATTTATATTTATATCTGTTTTATTTATTAACTTGCAACCTGGTATTCAATATGAATGATTACCCCTACATATAAACAAAAATGACTTTTTGCTTAACTGAAAGCTTCTGAAATGTTGTTACAGGTAAAACTGAAAGATTATGTACCAAATTGACAGATAAAATTCCTACAATTTAGCCTAGAATTACTTTTTGCATCACCAACAATATCCCTTCATGACACTGGGAATTGAAGCACTTAATATTCATCCCAAATGTCAACTTTGCTTAAGCTTGCATCCAACCAATAAAACAAGTAATAAATAAAAATAAGATTAAATGATAAAAAAATAAATTCTAACTGTAAGCTTATGAACAAGCAAATCACATCAGATAAAACTTACACAAAAATCAGATATATGGTTTACTAATTAATCTGATAAAATAATACAAGAATGATGATGCTTAAATTGCAAAAAATACCTTAAGAATTATATTGAATAAGTAAAAATAAGTTATTTTTGTGAGCAAAAAGTTTAATAAGTTAATTTAGCAAATTTATTATAATTAAATTTAAGAATGGGTAATTAACTGACTCATATATAATGTTTCCTCAACCTCTTCTTCTTCTTCCTAGTTTTTTTGTGATGTGGTCATAGCTCTGATTCATTTCCTTTGAATTTCAAATGGAAACTAAACTGTGCAATTGTGTTTTAAAAAAGCAAGTGTTGTGCATGTTCAAGTTTTCTGCCTGCACAGAACTCAGTTCTGTTTGTCCTTTACTGCTCATCAAAAAGGTCTATAGATTAGTTTCTTTTACAAATTTAGCATTCTTTTTCAATTAAAGTAATATTTAACTTAACAAACAAACTAAATTGATCATTTTGGGAAGTCACAGTATATGCCACATGTACAATAACTATGCATGGAATTATTGGCAGTAAATACAGTGAATTAAGTCTCAGTCATTTTTATGCTGATATTAAACAATGAATCATGGACTTGTGATTTCATTGAAGAACAGCTATATTTGTAAAAATAGCATAACAATGTAATTTTTTGTATTTCATAGATTTACATAATAATTAATCTATTTTTTCTCTACTAATTTTTGGTTGAGTAATTATTAAGTATGAACACTATTTTGAAGTCAACCAATAGGTAGGCAATTTTCTGCTGTTAAATTTTGATAAACTTCAAACTGTTTGCATGAAAACATTGTTCATAATGAAATGTATCACCTACAAGAATACATAGGGAACTGATGAATAGAAAGTTAAAGAAGATAGATAAAAATAAATAATTAAGAGCTAAGTAATTCAGATGCCAAATTTAACCAACTAAATTTAAGTGGCTTTCAACATAGTAAATATAGGAAATAGCATGGCACATGTGTGGAAATTGAAAATTCACATAGGCCACAGGTCTTTTTTAAAAACCTAATATCAAACAAATATTGCTATTGTGACATAGTTGCATTTTGACATCATCTTCAATTATGATATGATTCTTAATGCTACTTTTATTTACTGTGTCATTGCTGTTTGCATCACAATACTTTGAACTGGGATGTTTAACAAAACATTTTATAGCTTAATGTGATGCATTGAATTTTTTCATTTTAGAGAAAAAATCAAAAAATGAAAAGAATTACATGAAAACACCTCAGTATAAAGATGCAATAATTTTTTTTTAAAAAAATCTTTTCATTGTGCCTTGAATGCAATTTGGCATTTTGTAACTTTAAAAAATTGAAGAAATGGGTGTTTTGTAATGCAAGATTCAATTTGAAGGTTAAAAAACCCCAATATATGCATATATATATATATATTTGGCTGGATGGCATGAATATAGATTGATTTTGATTTGATTTCTTCTGTGTTTTTATAGCTGCTATTCGTCTATATATTAACAAGAGATTATTGAAAAAATAATCTGATGTACAATATAGCCACATGTTCATGGACAAACTTGAGGCTTTATATAGACCGCACATAGGATGAGGTAATTGTTCAAGTGTATAATTTTGAAAAATTGACATACAATGAATAAGAATTGCGTTTCAAATGCTTTTGAAAATCTTTAAATTCTTTAATAAGAGTAAAGAACATTTTCATCTCGGGTATGGATGGGTACAGGTAATAAAGTACATATTTTGGTACATGATGTATTTTTCGAATCCGAATTATAGCACCAATTCATTCCAACTATAAGCTTGGCATGTTCAATTACACGAAATTATTGTGTTTGGAGTACCCTGTAGCACTACGAAAAGGGGTATTAAGTTAACATGGTTTTTCAAAATATCGTCTTGCTATGTGATATTCATACATAAAATATTAATATTAAATTTTATTAACAGGACATATTTCTTATACCATAATCCATTTGAACTCGTATAGTTTGAATATGTTTGTAAAACAGCAGATATTTATAAATTGAAGTCGATGACTTTTATTATATTGATAGAAGCGGACTAATAAGTAGAAGATTTTTTTTAAGATGTTTAATGAAATTCTGTTAATAATTGCGAAAGTGCCTTTCATGCATCGATGGTGTCGCGTCTCAAGACCGTAACGCCTCTCAACCGTTAACACCAAGGAGGAAATCGATGGAACACTACCATGCTGCTTTCATATCACATCAGTGAACACAAATATTTAAAAGCATCAGCGATAATCGATAACTCCATTTATTCATCGAGCCATTAAGGATTAAAACCAATATAGAATTATTCTTGTATCTCTGCAATTATATTGAATGCCATTTCATACTTGTACTTTCAATTTAATAGATTAGTCTGAGAAATTAGTCTTCAGAAAACTATTGGGCTTGACACTTGGTAAGTTAATTGGCGTGTTATCATTATTAAATATTAATTGATTACATAGGTTGACGTCCATGTGGTAACAAATTTAGTGTTTATACTTATAGGCAACTTTGCATGAAATTTGCATAATAGCAAGTTTCGAAAACTAACTGCATATAATGATGTAAGTATAGTACACTAGAAGTAGATAACTTGTCTAAAATTGTTATCTTGATAACCTAACGTTAAAATGTGTCTACGTGATTGTTCCTGCAGTTTTTTGATGTAAGTACCTGCGTATGTATTCATTAACTTCCTCGCCCTTGAAGGATGGCAAAGAATCTTGCTTCTCTTATTTGGCTGATGTCAACTGTTAAATTTCTTGTTTGTTTTACTTGTTACTAGTGCTTTTTATGTTGGATTTATTACCGAGTACTGCCATACGTGTATCATTTCTTCCCTTTTTCGACTTTCTTATTTATGCTTATCCGCCTCTTGAAGAAGCTTTGTTTTTTCATTGCTATTGGATTCATTCCATTTTGACAATTTTTTTCGTCAAAATTTTTTTTTGTTTTTTTTGGTTTAATGCACTCTTTAGTGTAGTTCTAGATGTTCTTTAACTTCTTCTCCTACTTTTGGGACTCCATCCCTTTTATGAGTGTCAAGCTTTGTAAGCTTTGATAAATTTTACCCCTTGCACCTTGACTCGCTATTTAATTTATCTCCCCTATTCTTGATAACCATAAATGAATGACATTCATGTTCTTCATGAATATGGTATACTAAAAATAGTATTGATATGTTTTAGTTTTTCAATTATTCTTCTTAGTACTGCACCTGCTGCGCCAATATGGTTAATAGGTGTCATTTATTCCACTCACACTAGACTAATCCAAGCTTCATTATTATCATTAT
>CABFPE010000361.1:52377-63691 GCA_900660155.1 Hofstenia miamia
TATATATATATATATATATATATATATATATGTATGTATGTATGTATTAGAGAAATAGAAATATTTAGCAATATGGCAGCAATTTTCTGTGAACTTTAAATTCCAAAGATAAAAAAACTACAAGATACACTTGGTCATATAACATATTTCACAGTGTACATGTGCTGAAACGTTTCTCCTACTTTGTAATTTAAATTGATAATTATAACCCCTATGCAAATTCGTATTAGTGTTAAATTCATTGAAATAACTCATAGCTATAAATTTTAAAATCATTAAAGTCAGAATGAACTGATGAATAAATTCTTGGAAAGTTTAATAAGCAGCAGCCAGCCCTAAAGTAAGTTATTAAGGGGCAGAATTTTAGTGTTGACTTGATTTATATATCGAAAATCGTTGAGTTAATTATAATATATCAATATCAATTTCTTGAATCAACTGGACATCATTAGAAATGGGATATGTGTTATAATTCTAAAGAATTGGATTTTTTTAAATGCCATACTGAATTACATAAATATAAAGAGTACAAAGAAATTTATGAAATGCGAAAATCATGAATGCCTTCTATTAGACAATTATGTTATAAAAACAAATATACACCATTGCTTATGAAATTTATTTAGAAAAATGATTTCGCTCTTTTTTTCACAATTACCTGTTTTTTACTTTTAATTTCTATAAGTAGATCATTCCAAAATTTGGTCAGGCCCCTAGCCACAAAGGTTAGGGAGACTATCCACCTGGAAACTCAGGCAATCCCTCCTGGACTATAAATCCAAAAGCAAGTCAGCAGGTAAAGATAGAATTTGTTAATTCAATTTTTGTTACTTTACTCTCAATAATGCCGTGCAATGCATTTCTAAGGTCCAGTTTTTCAATTTTTTAAAAAGGTGTCCCCCGTGTGAATATCCTGCCTACGTCCATGCATGCAACATAAAATTATATTCATGTACCGAGTATTGGTAAAATTTTAGTTTAAACTGAATGTCGAAATTCCCGTATGCCCCTCCTGAATGCGTGCAGACGGATTAATCACCCCTTAGGTGATAATACTGGCTATGAGGGTGAATAAAACGGTTTTGTTTGTTTAAATTTTACTTTAAAAATTGGCTTAGATATCGTATGACATGCAAAGCTTCCATCGTTAAAGGATTACTATTGAGTTAATATTGATAAATTTTGTAGTTAATACATTTTGGAATATAAATATTAATATTCTATTTTTTTACACGTGAAAGGCACTGTATTTTTCAATTTTAAGTATTCAGGAACGTTTCCCATTAAATTTCTATTTGCAAAAAAGAAAGACTACAAAATCTTTTATAGATTGTATTTTTTTTCTGTTTTATAAATTCTCTTTTTATGAAAAATCATTAATGGGCATTGGTCGAAAATTCAGGCTCAACCCCAGCCCGAATCTGTCCCTGCCCATTTAAATTAAATGCGTTCTCGCCTTTTCGATAATACTTGTGAACAAAGTTCTCCAATTTTTCGGTTTGCTACGCCAAAATTTAGAACAGTAGTTGATATGAATGTAAAACTTCAAATTGTAAAGTATATTTTTTAACACATTGTTTATAACTTATATACCATTCACTGCATTTGTGTTGACGTGAGTGTACTGTTGCATAATATTAATCACTTTTTATATCTCTGTGAAAAATTACTGCAATATCCATCAGTTTTAATTTATGCATACATTTTAACACAAAATCTGGGATATCATAATATTATAACATCCATTGATGTACTAATAGATTCAGAATATAACAAGTAAAACAGTAATTTTATAATATTGTTAATATCTTGTTGCATGTGCTCCCCTTCAAATTTTAATTAAAGCTGAAATTTGGATTTTTATCAAGCACATTCATTAAATTGAGCGATGAAATCTTGAAAATCTAACCAACTTTATTGAATAAGAAGTCCTTCTTTCTGCTACTGAAGTTTATTTGCAAAAGTTTTCTATAAAGAAATGCTTGAAAATTAATTGGCTGTGATGAATTAGTACAAGAATTCAATTTATTTATTAAAAATGGATTTAATTGAACGCTTTTAAAAAGTTCTATTTTTCAAAGAAAAACTAGATTTATAAGTACCGTTTTTTAAGATTAAGGGCAAATGATTGACGCGTTAAAATAACCTTGTAAAAGCTTCTTAATTAAAAATCAAAAATAATTTTTTAAAAGTTTTAAATCAAGTGTTTTTCAAATTAATATTCTCTAATTTTAATTTGAAAAAACCCTTAATCATGTTTAAAATTTTACAAATTTTATATAAAATTGTTTAAATTTATTTCGAAGCTTTTTTATGTAATTTTCCTTGAAATTTTGACACATTTTATATCATATTATAAATTGAGTTACCTAAAAGCTAAATAATAGAAATATATAGATGATTCTTCATTGATAATCCTAAGTATGATCTTGCAATGTTTCCAAATTGCAAAGCAGTAATGGAGATTTAACAGGCCGATGTTATATATTTTTATCTGATTTCTAGAAACACATTTTAGCTATTGTGTAGATTAAACTTTTTAGGTGACAAGAATATTAGTATATGTATTCTTTTAATATAAGAAGTAGACAACTTTGCGAAATTTTTAACTTTTATTTGAAACGATTTCGAATCCGACTATTCAGGCATTGATTCACGAATCCGAATCCGAACTTGATTCCAAGATATAAAGTTATTAAATTTCTTTTGCAAAAACATCTGTTGTTAATAGTAATTGTTGAGATCGATTTTAAAACACTGTACCAAAATTCGAATATTTATTCCACTAATTCAAATTTGAATCTGAATTTGAATCCAACATATATTCGGATTCAAATTTCCATTTGAATATTCACAAGGCCCTATTGAAAACATTCTAATAGTATTCTCAGGATATATATATATATATATATATTTATGTGAGTTTTTTCAAAAGAATGTACAAAACTGTACAGAATGACACGGTTTAAAAGCGGTAAAAACAGATCCAAGTCAAAGATTGGACCCGATTCTCAGATCTTATCGATATGCATTTACACAATTTCATTTTTTGATACGTGCTGCAATTTTGATATAACTACATCCTACTCAGATTATCAGTCCGTTTAAAAATAAACAGATTGTATTCACCCAATTTTAGGATATTCATACAGAGAACTAATCCTATTCCTCTTGTCTAGAGACAGCCTTAGGTTAAGTGATGAGATTATAGCTCAAAGAAAATGAATTAACTCCTTATGTTCTTGACAAGATGGAGATATATTTGTTTCTAACGGTAGTATTGCTAAATCATTGATTTACTTAAAAACATATAATTTAATTTGTTCATTATAAAAGGTTTACATACATGTTATTTGGTAAAATCTGCTAAAAAATATGCTGTTTTTCACGAATGAACAATTTTTATGTAGATTCTGTTAAAAATTTTAAGCAAATTTTTTGTTAAAATTTCTGTTCAATATGTTTAAGTGAACAACAATAACTAGGCTCATTTTTAAAAAAAAATTTTTTTGAAATTTATTATAAGTGCTTAAAATTGCTTTTCTATATCATTAATTTGATAATTTTGTTGACCCGCTTATAAAAGTCATGTTCTTATACGCCTGTATGTGTATTTTTCTCTTATTATAATATTCTTAAAAAATTGTTATTAAGAATTAACAAGAAAATGAATATGATTGGATAAAGTTTCTTAATGCCTCTATCGAATGAAAAAGGAATATTTATAGAGAATTTTGTAACGCAGTTACCGATATTAAATAAGACTACTCGATTTAGAATCTATATTTCATTGCATTCTATTCGAAACATTAATTACAATGATTTCAATGAACACAGAATTCATATTTTTTGATAAACCATATCAATAGTGCATAATGTAATTTAATAAATCCCACATTAATTTTTCTATTGCAGTTCTTGAGCCATTTGTCTACATTGACTTGTTTATTTGTAATCTATTTGAAAATTAAGCAGGAATTTTCAGGCTTACTGATACTTAATAGCTAAAAAACTCTTATTATGAACTTCGCTAAGATGTTTGTTTTCATAAGACTTGTTTACCCGTACTGCCCATGTAGGGCAAACTGCCTATCTGAAAATTTTTTAAAAATCAGAACTGTATATGAACGTAAAAACAAAGCAGTCACTTTTGCCGTTTTGTTTAATACGATTTTGATAAAAGCAAATTTATCTTACTGGGGTATTTGTATTATTAATAAATTGAAAAGTTTTTTTGTTTAAATGTTCATAGATGACCGTTTGATAAATCCCCACAAATCAATAATATCGTTGAATGATCAGTGTTGTAATCTTGAATTTACAGGATATTTCCAATTACTTTTTATCAAAAATGAGATACTTGGAACAGCACAGCGATTTTTGATGCTTTTCCAATTATAATTGGGATAACAACTGTATTTCTGCAATTCAATCAAGAAAAAAATTACAAATTGCACTGGCTGTGAACATTTTAAAAAAATTATAATATAATCATCTATTAATAAACATGTAAGCAAACGAAAATGCAAAGAAGTATACAATATATGTTTTTTGTTAGATAGTTTAACCCTTTTGAAATAATTTTTTTAATCATTAACATCTACGCCTGATATCCTGACAACATTTTCTGAAGGACGGGATTATTTAATACAAAAAAATTCTACTGGATTTTGGTGAACCCATATTTGAAAGAAATATGTATATTTTGGGCCTTTGCGAGTTGACCTTTTTAAGTTCGCGGCGTGTTCGAGTCGATTTGGAACCCTAACGCGCGAGTTCGTAACGAGTTACAAATAATTTTGGCTTATGGTTCTCCTTAGACTAAACTAGATTTAAATGTGCTACCTTATATAAATGTGAGATAGAAACAGAGCATCTTAAACTAAATAAGCGCGACCAAGCCTTTTGACTAGCAATTTGAGATAAATAATGAAAGGTCGATGGATTCTTCGAAATTATTACCAATAATTGAAGAAAAATAGATGCCATTCAAGCTAATATCGAGTACTGGAAATGTCGAATTTTGTTGAGTGCGTGTACTCGCAGGCCCCTTATATATATATATACCGGTATATATATATATAAATTTCTGTAAAGCAAACTTGACTAAAGTAGTATTGTACAGTAATTGAATGGAAAAATTGTCGAGTTTTTCTATGCTATATGTACGTAATATGTTTCGTTTCTATGGATGACTTGCGTTGATTTATTGCAATTGTCTCGATGAATGCTCCAATCAAAGAAATCAAACTTACATTTCCTGTAACGAGGCATTCAATCACATTCTGAAGAGGCGCTAAATGTAAAATGAAAGACTTACATTAAAAAGCATTTCATAACTATTTTTAGAGAGCTTAAATTGTCAAGCAATTTCAGAAATGCGATTTTTGACAAACCTTTCAACTTTACTTCCGCAGAATGTTAATTGTTGACGAATTTCTTTAAAGTACTGCGTGAACACCTAAATTCTTCCAGGGAGCTGTACATCATATTTTAAAAGCTTTGAACGAACAACAACATTTATAAATAGTGAAACGATCCGAAATGAAGGCTTCAAGATTGGTTCGAAGAAAGTGAGAAAGATATTAAATTCAAATCATTGTTTACTCTGAAGTCAACATACACAACTGGACTATGCAAATTATTTTTTATAGAAATTATATTGTTAAGGGATTATTAGATCACAGAAATTTTCAAAACGAATAAGTTATGTTAGTATATTATTTTATGAGTACATTTACGCTTGCATATATAAATTATGTACACAGATACAGATTTGTCTAAGCAATATGAATGCACAATTTTGTCCTGATTTTCATTTATTAATTGGTTCCAAAGTGTTAAAGCCATCTTGATGATTTTCAAGGGAACGTTATAATATTTATAAAGCCTTTTTATAAGTAATCAGCATTTATTTACATGCTATAGGGAGAGTGATCAAATTAATTACTGTCAAATTGTGTAGAAAACAAAGATATTTCAGGAAAAGGCATCGATAAAATGATGGTGAAATTTTATACTGAATACTATAGCGTTTAATTGCACTTTTGTTTAGCATTCCGGTTTGTAATTAAATACTAGGTGAGACAGCAATAGGTAAAAAAATCTCAAATTGCAAATGGAAAATTGAAGGAGTAAAACTTCCCACTGCGCAAACTGCGTGCTGTGTTGAGCGGCATTTAGTTTGTCATCTACCTGTCAAAATTACATTTTAGCTCCAAATTAATTGTCCTTAATACAAAAGCCGGTTAATAATAACATAAACGATGGGTAAAGCTGTCTCACAGGATATCAGACAAAGGCTGAAAATTGACCGACGTGGTCCATCAATTGCTATTTGGTAATATGAACTGGTAGCTTTCCGTATTTAAACAATGCCTATTTGTTTCTATAAACGCACCATGCCTAGAAAATATTACATTATTATAAATAAAAAAGTCTAAATAAATTGGAACAGTTTAAAAAATCCTTTAAAATTGGATGTGTTTTGCCACGTGTCAATCTTCGGGCTTGACAGAAGTTCTGGACAGTGATTGGCGTCTTAATTAGGAACAACTTTAGCAGACCTTGTTCGACCCATAACCCGGCAGTTAATGTCCAATTAAAAAGGCAGCTTTTAACGGAATATTAAATATAATAGCCGAAGCAACACAACTTTTGATTTTAATGCTCCTAATTAGAACTGTGTCCTTAACATGTCTCTTAGTTAAGAAATGTCAGAATTAATCATTTAATTTATTGTCTTCTGCTCAAGTATTTATTTTTCTGGCATTGTCGTTTGTTCAAGAGACAAACTTGATTTGGGTTTATTGGGACACAATCATTAACTACATCTAAATTTAATTAAATATGTTTGCTGATAAATATGCCAAATAAAATTTTAACAGTACTCAATTTAAAAACTTAAAGATATAATTATGCTTATTTTGTTTCGAATTGAAACAAGTAGAAAATATTGAAAATGGTGATAGTTATAGACATAGTTCTTTTGGAAAACTATCATTAACATTGTGTTCAAAATCGTTTATTTAGAAATGCTTACAAGTATTCAGATAAGAAAAGAGGAGTAATTTTAAGGATTTACAACATGGCTTAAAAACAAATTAGAATGCCTCTATTTCTTAAAAATATTTCTCTATCCTTACTAAATTTTATATGACATATTATAGGATCATTATTAAGTTTGTTCGACATCATAGTTTAGCAATATTCACAAAGTTTGGTTTTTAGTGCAAACTCTCACGAAGTATGAGTTGTTAAGATTGTAATAATCTCTTAACTTATCAATATATTTGTGTACAAGAATTTTGCTGATTGTTGAAAACCTTCCTTGTCAACTTCTATTCCTAAAAGAAGTCATTTTATGATATTGAAATTATAGTGTCGTAGTTAACAATGTTAAATATTTTTGCAAATTATAAGTAATTAATGTACGAAAGTGGTAAAACTTTTGTTTTGTGATTTACATCAAGCCTACTACAGTAGGTCATCTTTTATATACAAAATAGTAAAATGGTTGGAAAATTTTTTCAAATTGACTGTGTTGTTATTTAATATGAGGGATTACTGCTGGGACAATATATGAAAATACTGCTAAATCAAGAAGTAACATTAATGATAGTGAGAATATATATGAAACTTAGCACTCAGAAATCACCTCCACAGCTAACATCATAAGAAAAATTAATAATTTTATATAGTAATAATAATGTTTAAGTCAAAGGCAATTTATTTCTGAAAATAGCAGACACAATCTAAAAACTAAAGATTATTTCCAAAATAATAATATATACTACGCGACAAAAAAAATTAGACACATTAGTAATTTTATACATTGAATTTCTCAAAGTTGACAGACAATACAAAATCACGAATAACATATACAATAAACAGAAAAAAGTGGTCTATCTTATGGTGCCCCTCAATAATCAATTGTTTCACCAGAGGCCGAGATGCAGAGACTTAATCGTCTGGGTATCGAATTGAACAAATTTTGTTGCACTATATATATAATTCTGCCTGCTGCAGCTTGAATTTCTTCGATAAGTTCGCCTTTGGTTGTTGGTACCTTTCTTTCCACTATATCCTTTATAAATTTCCACATATTCTCAATCGGCGACAAGTCAGGCGAGTTTGCAGGCCATTGCAAGACTTCTAAGTTTTCGTCTTGGAAGAAATTTCTCGTGTACCTTGAAGTATGAGGAGTTGCTCCATCTTGTTGGANATATATATATAAATGTGCGTGCGTTTTTCTAATAATGATAACAATAATAATACGAATTGTAACAATATTAATAATAATTAGTTAATTAATACTAATAAGAATCTTCAGGGTACTAAGTTGATAAAAAAGGATATTTTGTTAAAAGCATTGGAATAACCAGATAAATGTGAATTATTTATTAGAGCTATGTGGTATTTAAAAAAGGTGCACTTATAAAATTTTTTATAAAACTTATGGAAGCACTGCTAAATCTGAGAAACAAAGCCAATGTAATTTTGTGAGACATAAGAATGGAGAATAATATTACAATTTTCTTAATCTATTTGCAAATGTAAGTCAGAACTAAAATGAAATTCTTGACACAAAAAATTTAAGCATTTTTCTAAATTTATCCAAATCTACATTATATGAAAATATAGATGTCGGTCAGCCCAAATTTTATATTATATTTTAAAAAACCAATTTATTTTTCATTTTAAAATTTTATTTGCATACGATAATATGTTCAAAAATTCAAAAAAAATAGTATTTTTCTTGTAAGGTGTAATTTTTCTTCAACTTGTTAAAAATTACGTTAATTCAAAAATTCGTCTACAAACACGAGCACCTTAAATTCAATTTCAATATATCAAATATTTGTAAATTGAGTTCATTTAGCACATCGCAAAACTCTTCTTTCGCAGAAGAAAAAATCCTACAAGTGCACGTTGAAGAGCTCCAGTAATTTTAAAGTGAATTTGTAATCATTATCATTAAAAAGTAAATATAAATTATTTATATTTTTATCTTACTTACATACTACAAAAATTTATGTATCATTAATAATTTTATTGTATCTATAATTTTAAAGAACTGATTCTGTAAGATTTTCTGGGATTTCAAACCGTTTTCTTCTATTTTATTATCATTCAAGTTTGTAATTGAAAACTTAAAGCAAATGCAACGATTCTTGGCTTAAATAAAACTAATCTCTAGGTAATATATATCTCCACAGCTGTTGCCAATCTTATTGTATTGGCCTGCATTTTATTCCTTAACGTTCTCCTGATAAACAAAACATAGCATATTAATAAATATTAAAGGGTAGATTGGCATGCTCATAACAATAAATTTATAGGCGCATTTATTTGTTTTCATAATCTTTTTAAATAAATACGCGTTAATAAGCCGATCCGCCCGGTTCTGACTGACAATACTGGTGATGCTCTCAAACTATTTACTGGCTCATACATTGTCTGTGGAATTAATAAAATCCATAAGTTTTATTAAATTTTATTCACTGTTGATTTAACATGGTTTCCGCATTCAATTCACGAACACATTTGCTTTGATGTATTGATATATTTATATATCTTTGCATATATTGAAAAATGGAGATTTTTTGCTAATTTCATTTGAATTTGATAATTTTGTGTTTGTTGACTTTGTCTATATTTGATCGACTAAATTCAAACACAAAAGAACTATAAAAATATTTGTCTTAGCTTTAATTAATAGACACAAAATTTCTGTTTAACCCTTTAATTTATTGAATAATATTCTAGCTAATTTTAAACTTAAAATTTAGCAATACATTCTTGAAATTTTGAAAGTAATATGTTCACATGCATACATTGTAGACTCTCATTTAGGTCGAGTCCCTTGAAATATTCTGGTCCAATACTCTCATTGATTTCATAGAATAGCATTTATTTTACGCAAGATTAGAAAAAAATTTAATAAAATTCTGAAATGTTAATTCCCAGGTTCCAGGAATTAGATGCGACAAGATAGGCCAGTAGACTGAGACTTCACGCGTTCCCATTATATTTCATTAAACAACTAATGTAATACATCCTGCTTATGCATAAAACGGTTGGATCTAGTCATTACACACACACACACACAATTCGGTATAATGAGAAATTTTAAGATATTCTACCTTTAGTGGACAAAAGAGGTAGTGTAATGTTGGAATTTAATTTTTTCTGTACATAAGCTCATACTGAAAAGTATATTCCAATAAATTGGATTAAAAACATTTGAATTGAATGATTCAATTCTTCTGGGATTTTGAATTTTCGTGTTGAACATTTTTCCTGAATGTGTTCAGCTCTTATTAGATCAGCATAAATCATCAATTTATAAAATATTTCTCATTTTAATAAAAGAATAGTAATTAATTTTAACAAATAGCTGATCAAAAATTAATGTCAGATTATACCGGGAGAAATAATTTCTAAGCAATTTATTGATGAATGTATTGCTTAGACTAATATTTTTCAAAAGCGTAAGTAATATTAATTGAAACGCGATAAAAAAATTTAAAACAATTACATTGAAGAGCTATACAATTTTTTGTTTTTTGTAAATTGCCCTCACTTAAAGTGGTTTTAATGCAAATATTTAGTTGAAATAATATCAACACTTGAGTTGAACCATCCGCGTGTGTTTTGTGTTTTTCGTTTAATATTGTTTGCCTTAAGTATGCGTAAGCGAGTAATCTATTTTCAAATATCTCATGAAGGATTTTACAAGCACACTTCACTACTCAGTAAGTGGAATTTTATTTTAATTTTTACGAATAATTTTTTTATAAAGAAATGTATCAAGTAAAACAGCTTTAGACACTTAGTGCTTGCGTTTTCAAAGTAATTTAAAAGCATACGTTTCTTACTATAATACGCTATGTTACACAATTAGTTTCCGCTGCCTATCTTTTACAATGCATCCTCAGCAGCACAGAAATTAGCATTTGCGGCACGCATGTAAGTGCCGCGGAAAACGTATAAAGTGATTCGCAATAAATAATGCAAATGCATAAATTGTTTTTTTTGGTTCTCAAATTGTAGATTGCGAAAGTAAAATGAAATTTAATTAAAAAAATTAGTGTACATTATTTGTAGATAATAATTTCTTTTACGATAAATCTATGTTGTCACTTACTAAACAATTTAAAAAATTGCTCTACATTTTGGTGGTTATGTTTCTAAATTGCCACACCAAATAATGCATATATATATATATATATATAAATATGTACAGCTTGTTGCCTTAGGAAACCTTCATGTATGCAGCATATCACCATCTAATTTATGGAGCATATATATA
>CABFPE010000361.1:65520-98874 GCA_900660155.1 Hofstenia miamia
ATATATATATATATATATATATATATTAGGGCTCTGTGAAAGTTTAAAATTCGTGTCGAGTTAGGAAAACTCAAGTACTCGATACCAACTGATTCTTAGTTTGAATGATATGTTTTTTTCTCCAATTTTTGCCTGTAATGTTGAAGAATCCATTGAACTAAAGCTATCTACCTCAAAGTGCAAGCCATCAAGTATTGCTTGTTTTATTTAGCTAAGCATGTTGTATTTCCTTCATACATTTACTAAGATTTCTCAACATGTAGCACAGCTATATGCAACTTAGCCTCAAAGTCTAAATAAAATTGTAACTCCACTCGAACTAACGAGAAAAAAAGTAAACTCACAGGGGCCTAATATATTATGTATATATATATATATATATACATATATATATATATATCAGTGGCGTAAAGACAGGGAGCAAGGGGGCCAAAGCCCCCGCTTGAGATAAAATGGCCACCCCGGAGGCCCCCTCACTAAAAAATTGCTCAAATGAATTTTGATGTTCATACCAATTGACTCTGAATCAATTATATTCATTTAATAGATCCGAGATCTTTGAAGGAATTTAGTGATTGACATGTTGTTCATCCCTATAACCTAGGGTAGGGCCTTGTCCTTGTTTGAAGATGCTAATTTTTAAATCCATTTGTTTGAATTACATTAAACCTATTAAGTAATAGGAATTTGCTATCTATTCTATGTATCGATTTCTGAATATGTATTTCATGAAAGACTAAACTTCATGTAGATTTCCAGTAGAAATTACAAAATAGCACATAATATATTACACTAAACCCTCAATACAATTGACTTCTTTTGATACTGTGTTGATAAAATTATCGTAATTATGTACATTATTATGAATTGTTAAAATTAGATTTAAGAAAATACACCATAATGACAGATACACATGGGAATTATAATATTTCTACAGTAAATACCTCCAAGATAAATTCACAACGATGAGGTAAGTTTTCCCACTTCTCTCAAGATTTCATCAATTCTTATTAATTGAATCTCTGTCTTAATTTTTTCTCTCAATGCTTCAATGACTGGGGTTTAAACTGATGATAAACACTTTCTTTAAAAATAACCCAAAAGTAATAGTCAACATCTAGAAATCTAAACAGCCTAGAGTAAAAGGAGTCCAAATCCAAGCGAAATAATACGATCTTCATGAAAATTATTTGAAAACAATTATGAAAAGATAGGTGGCAACACCATCATTTTGAAAATTTGTTTTTGATATCATTTTATTTGCTCGAAGTTGTTGTATGATGTGTAGATAAGCTGGGGTTCTATTTGTTTTTTTGTGTGCTGAACTGTGTCAGTTGGGCAGATCAAAATTCTCATGCAGCTATGGCGAAGGCATCTATCCGCAAAGCAGAGATCTAATCAATAAATATTGATGAAGTTTACCTTCCATTGTGAAGTTATTTTAGAGCAGAATGGTTCACATATTCAGCATTTACTATAGAAATATGATAATACCGATGTTTATTAGTCTTTATTTTGTATTTTGTTTCTCTTAGATTGAAAAAATTTATATATATATAATTTCAACTGGGTCCCACCTCCGATATTTTGGCCCCCTGGTGCCTTCCTTTATTCAATATTGCGTGTACGCCATTGCTACAAAGTGAACATGGAATTTTTAAAGGTCGATTCATGGGATCCCATAGGTTTATGAAAAATGAGTTAGAAAATTTTAAAATCGTAGTAATACATGAAGAATAATCGGTAAAAAATGTCTATTCTTAGCTAAAAATGAAACCAAGTACATTCGGAACTAATACCGTAATTTAATAAAGCGCCTGGCAGATTATTTTATCAAATTCATATGCTCCTATTTTTATTATAATTCATTATCCGTCATACTTCTAAAAGCCATAATTATTTCATTTGCATGCTATTTTCTTCACGAGCAAATAAAAAATCGTGAATTTCGAATAATTATACTTATTTTATGTACATGTAGTTATTATTTAATTTGTGGCTTTCAAAGTCAACTTGGCATCAAACTTGCATTATTACCAATTGCAATTATAATACGGAAGCTTATTTTATTAAAAGCACGGTTTCCGAAAGCTTAAAATAAAATTTGAATTATATTATACATGTATATATATATATATACATGTTTTGAAATATTTTAAATGTTTAAATTTCAAAAACATCATGTTAATTTAATGCTAAACTTTTCACCATTAATAATGACGTAATTAACATTTTATGTAAAAAAGTGAGAAATGTATAAGTTTTGCTCATACATTAGTATGTATGTAATACAGCTTAAGTTTAAAGTTCAAGAAATTCGCGATCCTTTTCGGTAAATCTACCAGCCAATCACAATGTCTTGATTCAATAAATATTGATGAAATTAATTAATTTCAAATCTTTAATTAGCACCTTGTGAATTCAACTTTAGAACAATTCTTAAACTTGCCGCTGGAGGGCATCACTTTCCAAAAATATAGAATATTTCTATCAGTGCTATTGATTCAAGTGTGTTTTAAAATTTCAAATGCATCAAAAGAAATTCCATTGCATTCGGTAGTTAGCTAATACTAAGCATTAAGTCATTTTCTATATATATATATATATTTAAAATGTGTACTAGCATGGACATCTGTGATCCGCTAGCTTATTATAAAATAATGATATTATAAATATTAAGCTAGCCGATCACAGATGTCCATGGCACTAGCCATGTTAAGTTACAATCATCAATCAATATACACAATAACTACCAATTTCCAATTACACAAAATTAATTGAACAATTTCGCAGGCCCTTCCATTTAACTCCATTTGTCAATAGAAATAATATTTTCAGTTCTGATTGTGAATTTTCAATCTCTCCATCCAAAACTACGATTTCTACATGAATTTACTTTTAAAGACATGCATCACCTAAACGTGAACTTGTCACACAAAATTTTTCTAGCAGAATATCTACGATTGTTATTGTTATTTTATAGAAAAATATCTGCTCTGGCAAAACTTCGATTTACACTCTAGTTCAATTACAAAAAGTTTTATCTAATGCTACGGATCCTTTAAGACATCAAAGAATAACTCAACGTTTCAACCACAGAAATGTGTGAAATCTCCATTTCAAATAAATTGCAGCAATAAATGTTTAAGGCGTGTTTTTGAAATAGCTTAAATATCCTACTGCAGTTGACATTACGTAAATGCTACTTAGCTATCATACAATCAAAGCTGCTGCTGCAAGCAGTTGTTTGACATTGATTTTAATTTGCGTTGAGCAATTAATACAATTCTGCGCAGAGAACAAACAATTTAGCGGACATTTTCTGAATCCCTTAAAACTTATCGAGTTAAAAATTGAACAGAGACGCTAATTAAAATGCATTAGCAAATTTCTTTATAAAAGACGATAAACAAGGTTAAGTGTTTATTAGTGAAAATATATCTGCATTGGCACAAAGAGAATATACAATTGAACGCCAAAAAGATAAAAACTATGTCATTCTGCTAAACACTAAAATCTATCATAAAAAATTTGATAAAAAATTTTTGCTAGGAGTTCATTGCATGCTGTCTATTTACAAGTTTTACATTTTGGTTATAGTGGGATAACTAGTTTTTGTCTAATTTTTTAAGTAATTATTGAGACTTAATTCACTTGCATATATTGGAAAAAACATATTAATTTTATGGTGAGTACTCTTGCAATAAGTGAAATACATTGATGCGTATGATATTACAATGATTGCATTGTGTGCTAAATGAGTCATAAATTAAACGTCAAAAAGTATTTAGGAGGTAATTGTTGTTTGGCATAAGTCACTGTGCCAATTGTCAAATTTTTATATGTACTTAGTGCTGCTTAGAAAAAGAATCTTTGAAGTGAAAACGCAATAATGATCGAAATATTGATTTCAATTTCGATACGATTATATATATAGATTTATATATATATATATATATATATACAACTACATATGTATATATATATATATATATATATATATATATGAACACTCACAGAAAAATACATTCGTTATACTCTTTGATTGTAAATCCACTTTACTCCCACAACCTTGAGCTGGTCTTGCATTTGAAATCTTAGTGGCCGAGGATGACGATATGTTTTAACTTACGCATTTTTTCCAAAAATTTATGTGGAGGAATCATATTATATTGATTCTTGAATACGCTCGAAATTTTGTAAACTTCCATGTATCTATATCACATTATTTTCCATACAAATATCTAACATTTTTTGTGAGTGTGTTATCGATTCTACACCTACGGTACATTCAGAATTCAGAATTGAAAAATTGAAATATGTTCTGTAAACTTGGTTTTATAGAGAAGGATGCATTCTCTGTGCTGCCAAAATGGTTTCACGTTTTCTCTGTTAGAATTTCATATTATATGTATACACAATAATAATCACTCATTAGAATATCACACAGCTTTTTTCAAAGAATACATAGGAAATGATATAATTTATCATCATTAATATACGTTGCCTCGCCACTTCCTATTCTTACATTTTTTATTGTTGTCAACCATAATTGTATTTGCAAAATTTATTTAACAACCGCTGTGTCATTAAATATATATTATAAACACTGCTAAACGTCAGTGTCTTTCAATACTTTGAAGGTTGTCATCGCATTTCCGAGTGTGATTGTGTAATTGCATTCATTTAAAAATACATTGCTAGCAGTAATGAAGGCAGATTTTAATTTGAGTAAATTAGATATATTAATCGCTTGATGGTTGTTTTTTATATAGGAAAATATCTACTATTTGATAGACCCTCTTTGATTTGTTTTTTCTAATACATTCTAATATGGCAATATAGTTCTTAAAATTTCACCTGCAGATATTTTATGTAGCAAGCTTAACAGTTTCTAAAAATGAGGTGATGTTACCTGTTCTTCATAATATTCATTTACCTTGGATTTACAAAAAAAGAAAGAATTAAAAATCTTCAAGCTATCGCATAGTGATTTATGGAATCCCTCGTTCGCAAAATAAATTTCTTAGTTAACTATTTATAATAATAGCTTCAGAAGGACATAAATAAAGATGTGCTTGGAGATGATTCATTTAACAAAAAGGTTCATTCCGGATAAATTCAGATCAATTAAAAGAGCAGTCCTGTTGAACTTGGGCTAATTTTGAACAATTATAAAATCCTATTAAACTAAATTGAAGAATAGGCAAGCTTCTTATGACGAACCTAACTTATAGCAAATGTACGATAAGTCAATAATTAAATTAAACGAATTCTATTATTAATTCCAATTATACTACATCTGTTTCGGTGAAATTCTGAAAACATAAGCTGTTTATATTGCCCGCGTGAATGTTTCAAATCACAATTACTTAAGAATTGACCAACATTTATTTAGTTCTAAATTGTTATGTATTAAATAATGATAAACTACACATAGATGAAATCTATATAGACCGTATAGGAACATATTTATATTTACAGAGTCTTCAATAACTTTCAATTTATTCCAATTTGCTTTTCCTCTGATATACTTCATACATGCACAGGAAATATACAATTGTTCTCTTTTATGCTATATTAGAAAATTAAAAAAAAAGAATAAGATGAAGAATTCAGGTAATACATTAAGGGTTTACAAGACTAGAATTTTATTGACTCCAATTCATTTTGTTCGCTTGCTTTTGTTCCCCTCACGCCCCATGCCACTCCCAGTAAACATTCTGATCTTATTGATCAATGTGATCCAATTTCAAATATTCGCTTTCACTTAAGAGAAGCAAAATTATATTAATCCCTGATCTTAGTTTTTAATATTTATGATCCTAGTCACACTGAAATATTTCATCTAAGAATCCTAGACTATATGATAAGCATGAAATTAGAGAATTGATGTTTTAACTTTCTGGTTGACTTACTGATTCTGTAATTCAAAATTTTTCCAAGATATGTATTAACTGCTAAATGATAGTATGACTAGAGTAGTTGGTATGGAATGATTAAACAAAATGGTGCTTTCCATTCTGTTAAATCTTGGTTGTAATTGACTGAGGCATAGTTTTCTGCTTAATCTGTTGCATACTTGTTTCCTTACATAAGGATACTTACAAATATCCATATCGTTTACTCCCTACTTACTACAGTGTATTATAATTTCATTCAATTACATCTCATATCTGTCCCCATTCATTACTGTTTTACATAACCTTTAAATTTCTTACTGAAAATCCCAACCAAGATTATATAAATTATTTTTCTCCTCACAAATGAAGAAATCGAAATAGTTTATATTTCATATTCAGAATTTGATTTGTTATGTATTTACATTGAAAAAAATTCTAATTACGGAGTGGTATTAAAGTAAAACTAAACAAAAAACATTTTTAGCTCACTGTTAGTGTATTGACACTGGGTGTAAGTGACTCAAGCCCATACTTAACACATTATACAAAATTACCTATATGCTGCAATTGCAGTTTATCCAAGATCTCCATAATGTGGAACATTAGGTGTAAAAAGTTTATATTTAATTGGTATTGCTCTCCAATGAAATCAAAAAAGAAAGTTTTATTCTAAAAATTGTGGTGTCACTGGTCATGTTGAACTCTAATAATTTTACAACTTAGAAACAAACTAAATGCAAAGGAGAGCTGTAAGAAATATCCTTAGTCTACACTATTGCAAATTTTGATTTATTTTACCTGTTAGAGTCAGTTGTGCAATAGAGATGAAAATATAACTGGAAAACAGTTACATAAAGTTAGATGAGGCAGCTATAGTGTAGAAAGGAATCAGTGTTATCTGATACTAATTGAAATGATTATTCCTCCTTAAGAATGAATTTGAAATTTGACGGTTCGAAGAAATTATGGAAGTGTTTGGTTTTGTTAAGATGAGGTAACCTTGTCAGATATTAACTCTATTTCACATCATGAACTTCGACATTCTGAATTGCAATGAGACTAAATAGCAGAAGGACTCATTTTCAAAAAAATATCCCAACAAAGCCGAACAAATATCGAATCAAAATTTGCATTTTATGCCGCACTTTAGTGAAGGTGTTGCTGTTGGCATTAGTATTTCTGCAACAAAATCTAATTTCCATTTGCATGTGCCTGCTGTTAGTGTTTGCTCAAATCGTGAATTAATACTTACATCACTAGAACAAAGTAAACTAAAAAAGAAATATATTTGTGAGAAATAAATCCCGAAATATTAACATCATAACTGTTCAATGCACATGCACACACAATATCAAGCGAAAGTCAGTTGCACTACTGGACTAATTCTACTTATTGAGTACAGGATAGAATTAAATACATTAAATACAAAACTTGGAACGATTGATTTTCAAGAGACCCATATTTTACATCCAATTTATTGTAAATAAATCGATGATGTTGCAGATATAGTGGCAAATTTTAACGAGAACCTAAGAACTACCTTTGATTACAATGTCTGCCTGTGCATCGTGAAAGACTAACAATTAAGCAGATATATACATCTAAACTATTTAGAATCATTAATAATTCTCAACTTTATTGATTGTATCAAAATTGCTACATTAGTATACTAAGTTTTCCTACTGATATTTGCGAAATTTGTAATTGAATTCATGTAAATCAGCAAAGCATTTGAATTAGGTTCAAAAGCAAAGTCCACAGTCTTCGTTTTTGAAAAACAGTCAGCACTTCAGCCTTACAGAAAATGTTAGTGAATAATCTTGAATGTGATTGTCTAAAATTAGTTTTAGTTTCATTTTGATTATTCACGGTGGTTCAACTAGTTTTAGTTTCAACTAAACCACGGGTTAATCAATTCTATGCCACAGCGGCTGTTTGTTCCTGCTAAGTACGCATTAACGCTTGCTTTTATAGTTGATTTAAAAGCACTTGTTTTGCAGTAATTAACTTTACATAATGTAGGTATAAACGATTCATAAACAAAGTACAATAAGCATCGATCGCACTCTTTCTTCAATATCGTTCTATAGAGTGGTAAAGAATATTTTATATTGTACAAAGCAACGCTAAACAGATATTTGTTTAATTACATATTTTTCTATGGCTTTTAACTGAATGAAAGAATTTTTACTTTTAACCTTCTAGAAATTATAATTTTGGCCCGCCGGGTTTAGACAAAGTCAAAATACGATATACGCATATTTGCTGCGAACCAGGACTATTTTTTCCATTGTATGTATGTAATTTATAGACGGTTTGACATCACACAGAATTTCTAGTACGAATAGATGTATACATTCTTTTACATGTTTAATAAAAAATTGATCTTAATGAATAAACTGTTACAATTTGCATAAAAAAATCAAAACTGATAATGCAAATTTTTTAATAATGCAACTTTCAGCAGTGATATTTTTTTAGATTTTCAAAATTTCATGCATTAAAAACTGATGTGAAGACTGCGATTATAATTCAATTTTTTGTTGGAACATATTGAAAAAAATTTCATTTCACGATTTAATCTTATAAAATTTCATTAAGTCGCTTACAGACCTGTGACATGAAATTTACTTACAAGGTTTTAGTCAAAAAAATCGATAACTTTCAACTAAAAACCATGTAATCAATCTCTATTGAATTAGTAGAACCAAACTTAAACAAAATGATGAATGCAAAAAAATTAAATTTACACAAATTATTGTAATTATATATTTATTTGAACTTTTGTTAATTTGTAGAGATAAACGATTTGATGATTGAAGTGGCATGTATACAAATTTATGTCAAATAACCAAATAACATATTCATGAATTAGCATCAGGGCTGAAAACTGGTCGCAAAGAGTTGAACAGCGATGCGTAATCGCAGTGACTCGTGACACAAACGACCTGAATGACGCGTTGTCAGCTTTGATTAAGATGAACATACGTAATTGGAATTTGGTAATTAATGTTTCAGGCCTAGAAAATTAATAAAACTTCAAAAAAATTAATAAAACTTCAAAAAACTAAATTTTCTAAGTAACTTTTGCTTCACTGGATGCAAGAGGCCACAAAGTACATTCAAAAGTTCTGAAAATTCCAATTATATTTCAGAAATAGTGAATCATGAGAAATGCTTTCAAATGGTTGAGGGAGTAACTGAAATAAAAATAAATATTTATTCATAAGAAAATGTCTATATAAGCAATTAAACAACATTATTTAATTGTTATGTACAAAAACACAAATTCAAAATTCTTAATGCAAATACAGTTAATTATTTTACATTACGCTATAAAATACTAAATCTAGGACTTCAAAATTACAAATTAGTTAAAACATCAGTGTGTACAATTTAATTGTAAAGCAGAATACGCTTCTCCACGGGCTTGCGACATATGGGACATTCCTGAATGCGATCGCCGCATGGTTGACAGGTACCGTGTCCACACAAAAAGGTCATGTTTTTAATGCGATCGATGCAAACCGGACAAACGACCTGCTCTTTGATATCGCTCAACTGCTGCTGGAGTTTTTGAATGTCTTGCGTGTTGTTGCGAGGTGGATGAGTTGTTTCGCCAGCTGCATTTGCATTGTTCATCCCACCACCAACGTTATCAATGATTTCACCTAAATTACCATTTAATAAATATTTTAATTCACAGAAAGTAGCTAAAATTTAGAAAGCCATTTAAACAAACTATAAACAAGAACTATTTCTAAAAACTGAAGTGGAATGGACATGTTATTTGGTCATATGTTATTAATTGCGTATTAGGAATCACATTTATAATGTCGGTTGTTCAAGTAGAAAGCTTAGGAATGGAAATTAATTTAACGAATGTAATGTTGTGAAATGTTTGCCACAAATGGATGGGTCATTTAAGTTTTTGCTGATAAAACAGGCAATGGTTGGAACACAATAATTTACAGCTATATAAAGACAAGAGCATCTTCTACTTTGAACGGAGGAATACAAACATACTTAAGCAGGATTTTGCAAGAGTCCTTCCGGAGTAGTACTTTCACAGGCTACACATGCCTGGGACGAGACCAAAATCAAAAAATGAGATGGTGCCAAATTGAACACAGAACGGAACCATTGTGGATTTGGAAGAAAAAATGTGCAATTTCGCATATATCTCTAGATGTTGTCCCAGGTCTCAACGCACCGCGCGTAAGAATTTTTAGGATGGAATCCTTCCAAATCGATGGATTTAGGCGAGCTTTCATCAATATGAACTTCTGAAATAGCTCCTGACAACTTGCTGAAGAATTAGAATACAAGAATAAATACATTCCTTCAAAGCTTTCAATCACATTGACAAAGATGCCTGGGTGCAAATAATTTTACCTTTGCTTAACTTTCTATCATTAAAATACAGTGGTTCACATATTAATTGTAGCCCACCATTGTAAAAATAATCCATTTTCAGTTTCGGAATCTGCCAAGAATTGTTGGGAACTACATTATATACTGGAATATGAACATAAACCGAGGCGTAATTTCCACACTATCTTCTACTAAAACTCAAGCGACAACACTTGCAATAACAATCTATTTAAATGCGATATTTTACTTAAACGGCAGGTTTTGATGGCACTTTCGCCAACAAGGCTGGTGTTTAGTTCTTCGAATTCGCATAATACCCAAGTAAATAATCCACAAATTCGAAAGGGAAATCAAATGAAGTAGCAATAATAACCTAAACAACACGTGACATGCAAGACACAAACCACACCATAAAATCGTTCATTTCTGATCAAAATATTATAATAAATAAAACAAATAAGGAAAGTCAGAAAAATTGGAAACGATGGAAGGTTGCCTAATGTATTACTGTTATAATGATCGCAAATGAAGTACGTATGTCTCTATTTTTAGCTAATACGTACGGCATATTAAAGCTTCTAACTAATGAATGTCAGATAACCATTAAGATAAGAGCATATTTTCAAATAAAATATTGTTTTCATTTAAGCAAGAATGCCCGCTTATCAAATGTATTGATTTTTGTAGTTGAAACTATGCAATACAATAAACAAAATCATTTGAGTTTACAGTATTATTAAACAATCTCTGTATACATAGAATTAAAAGCAGTCAAATGACCAATTTCACAAAATGCTGTCTTCCTCTATAATTGTTTTGTTAGATAACTTACCACAGCATGTAAAAAAAGTCTTTAATTAATTAATATTGACCTATAACATTGAAGAAATTTATAGTTTATAATTTGAAGAAACTTTAAAAATTTAATTTACTGGATCTTGTTTTGGTTATTTGTGATGATTCGAAGCAGTAAGTTGAATAGGAGCTATTGTCATTGCTCAGCAATTCGACATAGGACCATCAATTGTTCACGAGACAAGTTCTTGAAGTAAATTGTTAATGATTCTAAAATTTTTATTGTCTGATGATAAGCCAATTGTTGCAAGTGGGAAAGAAGTAGATACATTTGCTCTAATAGGAGACTTTAAAATATAAAAACTCAAGGAATTCTTAATTTGCGTTTACACGCTGAGTTTTCCCTTATGACATTTTCTTAATCGCAAAACTGACCATTTTCAAAGGTAGTAAGCTTTCCCTTACGACAAAATTACATCGAGGAAATTTGCGTATACACGATAAGTTTTCCCTTATATAAAGGGAAGTCATAAGGGAAAACCTATTTTGTAAAACAGGCTTTATTCAATATATAGCAAAAAATCCTGTGAAATTTGGATGATTTGTGACTCAAAAACGTATTGTTCTTAGGGTAGAGCAAGGCAAATACCACTTGGTGAACATATCATCAGAAAATTGTTAGAACCATAGTTTCAACTGGATTCACAGTAACGATGGACAGCTTTTTTAACTGATTACGGGTAATGAAGACATTCTTGCAGCAAAATTGTAGAGATTCCGACAGAAATGTTTCTAAAAGTGAAGGATTGTACAATTCTAAGATTTCGTACTCAGATGAAAATATCATGCTGACAGCATACAATGCAAAATCTAACAAAACTGTTTTCATCTTGTCCTCAGTTCATGGTAATGCTAAAGTTGATGATTGAAAAGAAAAGAAGAAACCAGAAGTTGCTCGAGTTATCATAAAGAGAAAAGTGGCTTTGACACTGCAAATCCGATGTTACGTTATTATTCTACGCAATGTGTATCGCGAAAATATCTTCTTGCAGCATTCTTCAACTTACTGGACGTAGCCCGTTTGAACTCTTACATTATATCTTCACAATGTGGACTGGTTCAAGGAAACAGAGGGAAATTTCTTCTCAATCTTGATGAGGTGTTTTGTCCAAAAGAAAGATCACTTTCATCACATAACTAGTAAAATTCGAATACTTGACAATACAGCATTCAGCAAAGAAAATGATTACCTAACGCTATATTTGTAATATTTGTCTTGATGCAGTTTTATGTAGTTTATAAGAACTTCAAAAGCTGTAGATTAGGACACAACCATTGTATTACACATTATTTTATTTTTTCACAATGACTTAATTTTGTAATATTTGTTGATCAATTCACCTGTATGGTAAACTGATCCGTAATCACCGTATGTTTAGAATCAATCAAAGTTACTGTTAACAGGTGATTAGTCATATACAAAGCTGGAACGGGTTGGGTCGACCGGCGCGGGTTTGCAGGTTGACCCAAACCACGCAGGTCATGGGTTGGGTTGGTTCAATTTTTTTCAAGTGCGGGTTGGGTTGACCTGCACGTAGGACATGGGTTATTTGCAGATTGGATTGGAGACATTGTCACAGACAAACGAGGAAGTGTCTCTCCTGAAAGTGTAGAACATCTAGTTGTTCTAAGGAAATCCTTGTAAACATGGTTTTAAATCGTTTTGTTATTATTTACTATTTCCTAATATGCCAGCGTAAGCATTGCAGGTGTTGTTTCTTATGGTTTTGGAGGTCAACAAAAATACAGGTCGGACCGTGGGTTGGGTCAAGAAATTTGAATTGCAGGTTGGGTTGGGTCTACCCATCAATGTTGAAGTGGGCTGCGGGTTGGGTTGGGTCAAAAAATATCCATCCATTTCCACCTTTGGTCATATATAATATGACAGTCAGGATGTCATGATCATGTAATAGATCATGAACAAAATTCGGCTCAATTTAACTTTGCTTTATCGATACATTGAAAGGTACGGAAGTTCTTGTGATAAATGGATTAATGAACTGGTACTGTTTCTTAGTAATGCAAATTCAAATTTGGCAATAAGATGCACCTCCCGGTGGACCTTAAGGTGAATCTTTACCGCGTGATGAACCTCATTTTCGGGAGCGCTTTGTCAGCTGATAGGGTTGGCATGTTGTTGTTTTAAAAAAACATTAAAGAGTAAATTTACAAATCAGTTATATATTACCAATGATCTAACGATAGTTGATTGAAATATTTCCCTTGCAATGCAAATAGACAACCTATCTAAGACTTTTAATTGTTAACAAAAAATTAAATTGAATACAAATAACTGGTAGATTCCATGTGTCTAAAGCGACTTGTGTAGTTGATAACTTAAAAAGCTTCTTGTAAAATACCCTATATTTTCAAAGTGTAACATTTTAAAAGTGTATGTTAAGCAAGTCTTTAAGAAGACCAATGTTAAAATAGAATTAATGTTATAACAACAATCATGTTATAATAATATCTCTAATAAAAAATGATTGAGAATACCTAAGCCACCACAGCAGACTGAAAAGGGAATCATCTTATCGATTTGCTTACGGCAATGAACGCATTTCTTCATTAATGGGCCACAATCTAAAGCAGGCTTCGTAAATACTAATAATTAAGCATTTCTAAGCACGAACACGTTTCAATCCGTAACTATGACATATTCACAGTAATTAGTTAATCCCATTAGTAGCTGTGCATCTATTAGCAATCTCTGTCTGAAAACTTCGACAAGTTTTATTGAAGTGCTTTCGATTTCAATGAGTATTGAAAACTGTTAAGAAGTTATGTTAAAATAAAAGGATGCGTCGCAAAATTAGGAAGACTAATTCAAAATGCCTAAAGGTAGTTGTTTGAACGAAGAACTTTAGCAGTAATTAATTCTATAACTCAAGTAACAATACCCACACTCAAAATTAAGCATAAAGATAGTGTTGCATATACAGAGTTGCGCTCAGACCGATACTTTCAAGGCAGCACCGCTCGGTAAAAGCAACTTATTAAACAGAATGGCCAGTAAATTCGAAATTTAGAGTAGTATTGGCCAGCAAATGTACACGCAACTAAAATTATAGTGCAAAAAATTTAATGTATCCGCAAACTGATTTTGAAACTCACTTCAATCTGTTCTCCAATAAACTTATATTCATTTTATCACGGAAGTATTATTCTAAGAAGTAAAAGCAGAGCCCATATGAATGGCAGACCATCTACGCTAAACGGCATACCATTGTTAGGTATAAACTAAAAAATAATCAAGCTGATATGGACATGTGTCGCTTAAAATTCCACCAAAACAATGGTAGTATTTCCAAACAATGAGCATGTAATTTCGAAAAATATATATTTCAAGGCATTCGTTACAAATGCCAACATCAATTCAAGTTATACAACGAATTTTCTCGAGTTTTTCAATATCTTGAAATGAACAACTTCACGAAAATGGACTGGGCTATTTGTTAGCAATAATTGCATTATATGCTTATAGACACGATTTTGGGGAAAATGTTTTGCTGAATCTAAATCAGTTGCAATTTATAAATATAAGAAAGAACTGTGTCCGTTTGTGTGTAAATTACCTAGGAATTGGATACGGGCATCATCAAAACATGAGCAACGGACAATGGTTGGCTGCTTTTCAGAATTTGAAGTGCAAAAATTACAACTCAAAAAGTATAGTTAGCGTTATAAACAATTACAAATAAATGAAAGGAAACTACAAAATTGGGATTCCAAAAAATAAGCAAGTTTACTTTTCGTTGCAAACATATAGAAAGAATTTAAAATATTCTAAAACAGCAGAAAATGTATCACTGTCTCTGCGCTTGGTGGAAATAACTGATAAGTGGATTATTCTTTTCAGTTTTCAAAAGTACAGTGCGGTTATTGGCCGTAAACTTGGAATTACAATAGGCTGTACAGTATATCACACAGCCACGCTGTTTAAGAATACGAATCTGCCATTAAATTAATATTAAAGTAGCACAAGAAAAAATCACTAAAAGTACAATAATAAAGAATCTTACTAGCACAAGCAACCATATGTCCACAGGGTTTGAACAACATTGAGGCCGGTCTTTCGGAACAAACCAAGCATTCATCAATCTAAATTATACACGAAATAAATCAAGAAATTTGGACACAAGAAACAGCTATAAACAGCACACGAAAAATTTGACATATTTTACCAAAATCATTTGGTAGTTAGAATCAGGGTTTGCATATCGTCTTCAAAGTTTACAACAACATTTTTCTGCTCCTAGACGAAACCACTTCAAGGTACTAAAATTTTGCTGAAAAAACATAGTAGCAAATATTGAATTATTATAAAATTATCGTTTTTCATTTCATACATAAAAAATGCAAGTTTTGCTCTTTTTCGGTAGAATGTCAGTTATGAAAGTCTTAAACATAAAACCCTGAACAGAATTTGATAACTAAAAAATACAATTCATGTATACCAAATAAAAATTAGAAATCAGTTAATAGGAGCATTTTGGATTGCGAAAATTCCAAAAATGAAAAACGGTTTTATAGAGTACTATCAGTCAATTTTAATTGAAAAATCCGCTTATAATAACGTATTAGTGAATAAACTAAATAAAATAGTTTTGAAGCGCTCAGACAGGCAAACTTTAAAGCTTTAATAAACTCGGTTATTGTAGTTTAAGAAACTGATACAAATTAGCCAAAAAAATTTAATTTAGCATTAATTAATGTGAAACAAAATTTCTAATTGCAATTATAAAATAATGGGAAACAACAAACATTATGAAAAACATTCTTTAAAGCTCTGTTCCGCATTCCAATTCTATTTATTACTTTATAGTCAAGATATTAATAAATTGAATAATTATATCTGCTGCTTTAATGAATTTGACTCTCCAAATATAAGAAAGAAATGTCTTTTATTCAGTTCAAATTCAATGCGATGCCATTCTAAAACATTAGAGGACAGCTCGGAAAAAGGTCAACATAATCCTAAATACTGCCATTCTCGACAGCTATAAATTTATCAATATTCAAATTTGAAGTTTCAGCAACAATTGTAAGGCTGCTAATCTCAAAATTCAAATTGAGTAAGCCTGCATAGGTCGCTCTTGTTCAGTTTCGTATTGTACAGGACAAGTTGGATGAATAACCCCTCAAATGCTGGTCAAGATATGGGCTAAAACATTAAAAATCTGTCAGTAGCCAGTGACATTGTCACAAGAAAGGAGAAATATAGGCAATTCTTAAAGAATTTAGAAATAGGTGAATTCATAAAAATGGTATTATCATGCTATTCATACAACGAATATCACGAAGGTAATATCATAACTATATCAAAATAAATCCAATTTCTTAACCGTTGTGGCTTAGAGATCACAGATACTAGGATTCTGTGAGTGGCAAGGCATAACTTTTATTCTACCCAAAATTCGCAAAAATTCAAAATATCTTGAAATTCGTGGTCTCAGTTTATGAATTTATGTCACACTGAAGTACTTACCCCTAATAAATGCTAAGTGGCTAGCTGCTCTAGTATAACTCTAAGCAGTATGACAATAAATCTAAGAAATATATTATTTAATAAAATAGAGATTACCTTTGTACGGGACTGAACTGGTTGTTTGCAAATGAGGCACTTTTTAACACGCGTTGCACAAAGTGAACAAAGGGCAACATGTCCACATGGATCGAAGAGAATGTCTCGCCGCATCTCACAGCAAACAATGCACTCATCCAGACTATCCTTGTCCTCATTAACTGCTTTAGGTAGCAAACGATTGCTGTCACCACTAAAATACTTCAAAGTGACAGTTGTTAATGATGCAAGCTAAGGCTGTTTGATAGGAATAATGATCCTATGATCCTATTGAATGTTCCGTTTTTAACAAGTTTATTTTCAAACATAAACTTTTTATTAATAAAGGCCTCGAAGAGGGTATTAACTAATAATGGGGTATATTAAAAATTCGTGCAAGAAATAAATTTAATAATGTAAAGGAATTTAACACAGAGACCACATTTATGATCTTTGATACCACGATTAATTAAATGAAATTACTTAGAAAAGATATTACTAGTAACCTACATTTATCATTAATTGATATCATATAGTGGTGCATATATTTAATAAAATCAATCTATAGACTATCAAATGTGGCAATGAATTTTACAAAAAAATCGAATACATACTTTCCTCTGTTTTTGGAGCATTTTGCAAGTGCTTTGCATAAATTTGGATCAGGACAAAGATCAAGGGGAGTTTGGTCTTTGTTGTTCTTGATATTTAGGTCAGCTCCATTGGCCGCAAGAAAGCATGCAATGCCAGAACTATTTTTCTTCTCAGCACCTTGTCTCCCAAGGCCCATCAATAGCTAAATGAAAAACGTCTTCATATTTTTAAACTATTAAGGAAAAACTCATTTTAAAATTTTGAAATTACCTTACTGACATCAGCCATATCTTGAAGCTGGCGTAACTGCGATAGCGTGTGATGCCGCAGAGCTTCATGCAGTGGTGTGTCGCCATCTTTATCTTGCACATCAAGTTTAGCATTGTTTTGTACTAGCATCTATGGAAGAAAACTATTTACCGAATGACTATAAATGACTTACCCTAACTATCTGACTATGGTGTTTCTCAACAGCGAGATGGAGAGCAGTTTGATAGTTTAAATTTTGAATGTCCAAGTTGGCCTTTCCCTTAAAAACAAGTTTACATGCAAGATAAATAAAGACATACTTATAAACATAATTTTAAAAAAATTAATGAAAACAGTAAATATCTTAAATGAAAATTGATTGATGACGTCATATTCTAAAAATTTTTCCAGCTACTATAGATGTTTAGTGTTTTCTATTGGTTGAGATGCCAAATTTTTTCGTTTAAATGAAAATTATTAAAATCCGTGTTTGAAATCAAAATTAGAAATTGATTAAAGGTTACAAAAAACAATATAACGGAATGTGAGAACATAAATATAACCCATGAAAATAAAAAAATTTTAAAATTTGACTGACTGTTTGGACCCTTCTAAAAGATCTCTACGTCTGAATTTATATTGGCTTACTTATATTAAGTTTCCTTGTCCTAGATTTGTAAAAGAAGACTTGAATACCTGATTAATAAGAAGCTCAGCCACTTCAACGTGATTATTTAATGCTGCTAGATGAAGTGCGGTATATCCATCATCTTTCTTCTCGTCTACGATCCAAGGCCGAGGAAGCTTCATCAGTAAAATTTTCATAGCTCTAAAATACTTTGAATAAAAAAAACTAATATTGAAAACGCAAAATACTTTAGTTATACTCATCTTAACAACGTCCAAGGCAGTGGACCTATATTTTAAGCAAAGCTGAACCCTTACTCGCAACTCAATTTTTTATCAGGTCTAAATAACCAATTAAATCATATACTGAATAATATAAATTTGGCCCAATCCCAGAGCAACAACAAATGAAAATGAGGATTGCCCCTATTGCCAGGTGACTTCCATACGTGTATTCGAATTATGAATTATAAATAGTTAATAAAGCTATATTTGTTTAAAATCTGTTCAAATATGAATTTGTTGTTAAGTTTCGGCATAGCGGACAATAACATATGGAAATCGATCGTCCAGGAAAATGAACTAGTGACACCTAAGCGCATGGTTATAAACTGAAAAGTAGTTTGTTATAATAAAGCAACATTAGAGTGATAGTGAACACCCAAGAAATTACAAACAACACCACTCCGGCAATTTATATGACACATTTAGAACATAAAGTGTCCCTGTTGATAGGCAAATCAGAGAGGGATGAAATAAGACAAAGTCCCCTGTAGGCCTAGAAAATATTAGTGAATTGATCAGGGCGATTAATCTCTACCTCGGGGCAATGACACTTTTGCTATCAGCGCATGTCAATGGAAACATGATGATTAATACGTTGGAATCCATTAATGTCAAGACACGATTGTTTATAAGACTCGGGTAGAAGCGTTCAAATTTATGTAAGTTAACAGTACTTTCACCGTTCTTACTGCAGACTTGTCAACGAGCCGACATTTCCAAGCTTGGCTCTGCTCGTTTAAATTTTGTGTAAGTTCGGCTCGCCACATAAAATTTTTGAATGAGGCTCGTTTTAGCTCGGTATTTTTTAAAAATACTGTGCTCAAAGAATTTTTTACATAGCTCTTCCTATTATTTAATAAACATTTCTTAAATAAGATTATAGGAAAGGCATACTGACTGCAAAAATTAAGAAAAATCTCTATAATCAAATTAACAAGCAGAACTATAAATTTGCTTTGCCTAAAATAGGCTCGTTTTGGGCTCGTTGTATATCAAATATTGTGCTCAAGCTCGACTCGGTTCGTTGGCAAGTCTGTCTTACTGTTAAACGGTATACAAATACGTCTCAAGAAAAACGGGCTGAAAAATATTTGTGAAACTAAGACAAGTTCTACAATAGCAACAACTGAATATAACCAACACGGCTGATACACAACTAAATACAAGGTACAAAGAAAAAAACAAAAAAACGTATTGGCAAAGCAAAATAGAACCACCCCTTATTATAATAATTTACAGAAGCCTAATGAAAATTTGAATATTAAGCCAAGAACCACAATAAACGAGAAATCACATCAAAAATAAAGTATAACAAATAAGCGGTACGAATGTAACAAAATGTGACCTTGATTATGGCCTATGTTCATGAATTTTAAAATGTTGAATGAAGCGCAGCTTTTAAATCTACAAGAATATTTGGTAATATTTAAAAATTAAAAACTTTTTAATTGAAAATATATATTTACAGTATAAAAACTATTAAATATATTCTGAATTTAATGCTGGGCATTTTTTTTTCAAAACTGAATTGAACAAAAAAACGTTTGTTAGAACAATTGTGGGCAGCCACAAAAAACTGCAATTGTGAAATACGTATTTTGAAAATTTATAATTAGAGGAATGATGATGTGAAATGAGTGATGATATTAATGTATGTGTGGGTTCAACCTGCACATGGTTACGTAACTTAAGATGATTAAAAGAGTAATAATGTGGGAACGGAATTGTCGCAAGTACTGTATGTTAAACGAGATAATGGATTGGTGAAGCAAAACTACAGTTAATAAAGTTTGAAACGTGAGCCAAATATAATACATAGAGTGGGGAGACAGTGGGAAAGGTTAATCACACAGTGGATGATTAAATAGCCAGCGTTTAATTCGCATGTAATCATTCTGAAACAAAAACTGACCGCCAATAGTCGCGCGCGCCAAAACTCGGTCAAACACGATAAGAGATCGATAAGAGGCGCGGAGCGAACGCATGGCTTAAATTACGGAGTGGAAGCATGTTATCAACCATTTCATTTATCACTAGGGCAGAGCACCCGCGCGTCATGCGTGGCCATTTAAAGGGTCAAGAAATCTAATCCACGGTGGTAGCTGTAAGCTTCATTCGTGCGTTGGCTCTACAAAACAATCGTCTCCATATACTACATACTTCACTATATTCGCAAATAACCAAAATGGAATGTAATGAAGTATGGATTGTGTGGTGGCACGAGAACTCCATCAACCAACAGGTACGTACATTCCTATTCACCACTGCTTGGATTAACATTTCGAAAACTAGCACTCGAAAGGAGTTTTACTATGTTTTAGATCTAAGGATCTGATACTTCCTTAATCCGTTAAATTTCTCAATAAGAGAGGTTATAATCAACTATTCGTTACTAAAAATGAAATTCCATTATTGAAGACATCAAGGAGAAATTTCTGCTTTAATATTTTGCATGCAGGCCTCATCTCATGCTTACTTTTAAATACTAAACCAAATTACTAAAAACCAATGTGCTCATTCAATGTACCGCGTCTTTGCATTCTTTTTTAGCCGAATTACTACTATTCGTTAGAGATATTCACTAGACCGTAGTGTTGAACACATACTCTTAGTGTTATTGCCTAACCATCCATATAACTGCATAATGAACGGTATTGACCAAGTATCAAGTAGAGTCGAGTACTAGACAAAATTTTTCCGAGTGCGTATTATCAAGTATTCAAAAAAATCAATTGTAAAGTATTTTCATAATATCATCAACATCAATAGTCGTTTTGGTAATAACAAACAAACAAAGAAAAGCTTTCTGGTCGTTTGTGGATTTATTTCACTCTAAGTGGGCTTAAGATTGGTCCTGGTTTACTAAAAAATATTTCAGCTGCTGCTTATTTGGCCAATGTGGAGGAAGAGCCCAACATTGCAAATAAGTAAGATATAAAATACTGGCAATTATTTCAGAAGGATCATGTATATATTTTCAAACATCAGCTACCCTCACCGCTCAAGTACAGTACTTGAGAATCAGGTACTTGGTCAATACTCTGGTATAATGTATAAATGCATTGACGCATTAATTAGCATAGTTCTTGTTGGGAAATTTTCGAAATAGAATTTATATTTAGCGATTAATTAAACAATGTACAGCTGTCAACTGCAACTCCCGAAAACAAGAACTTATCAACATGAAGGTTATGTCATCTTTTACGTATTATGCATATAAAGAACATTAGAATAGATTATAATCTTAATCCTTTAGAAGATATAACTGGCGATAGTGCTAAATTACGGTAAACAAAGCAGATTACAAAAACATATTTCCATTTTTATCCATAAATAAAAAATATGTTATTAGCAATTAAACAACTGATCTGCGGTAACTTATTAGGCAGGAGGTAATGTTAACAACCCCGTTCACTATTGGCAGATGCGAATCCAGTATCATTGAAAGACACTTTCGACCTATTTCATTGTATTCGAGCTAAAGCAATGAAAGTTTAGTGCGAAATCATTCAACGGGTTCACATTTCAACTTTTTGAGTTTATACAATAGTAAACATTTCTGTTTGTTTTGGCACCTTTTTGTGGACAAGTTCACCTTGTCAAAAATAAGTTCAAATAGTACATTAAATTAACTGAGACAAACAATTCATGAGATGTTTTGGGCATACTGGATTATAGACTGAGCAAAAACGTTTGTTTTGGGTAGAAAATTAATCAATATATTGTAATCAGCATTTATAAGACACTAAAAACGGAGAAGGTACTACTATGTGACAACTTTTTAAAATATAGGAAAAATGTTTGGTATTTTCAAGTTACCTAGAAAAAAATTATCAAAGTCCATGCTTTGTAAATGATACACAAGACAGTGTTTGACTGCAAAAAGTGATTTTCAAACACTTTTTGATTAATTTTGAACAAATGTAGGTTGATCAGGATTCAATAAATCCATTTTTGTTCAATTCCTATTGTAGGTACATTCCGAAACTTTACATTTTGTTACATAAAAGTGTAAAATTTTCGATTAGATTACAATTGAATGATTTTCAAAATCGAGGTGTGATTTTTGATGTTGTTAATAATATACAACCATATACAGTCATGGTCAAAGCATTAAGTTAATATTGATTCATTTACTTTGTATAAAATTGCCATTTCTATCAAAATGTGTAACCGCGTCTAGGCATGTGCAGTACACAAAAGGCAAAATTTTTAGCACAACATTCGAAACTGCACACATATAGTAGATTAAAATTATCGACTTTAATATTAATGATATAATACAATTTTAAATTTAAAGCAAAGCTTTAATGCTTAAAAATGCAGTTAAACGAAAACTCTCGTTTTAAACTGCTTGCTACAAAAGTAAAATTTCGAATGCAATTAAAAAAGAAAAAATTCAGGGATTGAAATTTTATCAATCGCTAAAGGTTATTTATGTCAAAACCACTATAAATGTTTAATTTTGTGGTTATGCCAAAATGAAGAAATAAACTCTGAAAATTATTAACTAATTGTTAATGCATTGAAGTGGTGAAAAAATTATTCATTCGTTGTTATTTTAAAAAACAAATTTTTTGAACAATTCAAACAAATTGGAGTAATTTTCTTCTAGATAGGGTGCTCAAAGTAACAACTTACTCGGGGCTACTTTGAACGCTTACATTTGAGTGTTGAATATAAATTTGATTTCTTGATACTGACAATATTCGTTTGCATAATTTAACTTTGAGCTTTTAGTGACAGCAAATATGAATATTATTGTATTATGAATAGAACACAGAGATATTCATAGCAAACGGGCATAAATCACAAATAACACTGCCACTTCATAGTTCATAGTGAGAGCATACTTTATGGCATCAGTTTTCGCATTTTACGCATCGAATCCATTTGTCGATTGGAAGGAAAATTATGCATGAGCAGTCCCCACAGATTATTCTGGCGATTTGCATTTTACATGTACAATGTACAGGCTTTGCTCTTTTGCCTGTTCCTTTACTAATACCAGTAGTGCAATTGACAGGGTAGGTAAGGCACTGTTGGATGCCCCACTGATATAAGCAGAAGTTATTCATGTACTAATGTAGACGGAGTTCCTGATACACTTCTTGAGGACTTGGCATTCATAAAATTTAGCAAAACTATCTGTTTTGTGCAAACGTAGTATTTTTGTTATAGAAAAGGTACTAAAACTATAAGGCAGGCTTCTTAAAAAAACATTAACTTCATTAAGAATTGAATTTCAACGACTTTACAAATTTATTATCATTTCACATCGACTTCGGATGCACATTGTGCTCATTTGAGAACGACATCAAGTCAAAATTCCTGGCCTTCAGGGAGTAATTATATATGTAATCTAGTTCAAATTAAAATGTTTGCTGCATAACATCATAGCATTCTTAGAATTAAAATTGATATAAAATAGTCAATAACCTTTAACAAAAAAGTTTAGCAATGTCAGTTTTCTGAACAACAGCCGTCAGCAATTACCTCAAAGATTAGAACACACGAAAGGTAGTGTAAAACAAACTTTCGATTATAAACATTTTTAAAAAATGAAACAAAATTTCGATTTTTATGGAAATATAACACGATGAATCAATTTATGCTTATCGTTCAAAGCTCCGCTTTAAGGTTAGGTCTTTATTCAAATTTGCTTCGTGGTGATCAAGGTCGAAGCCAAGGTTCAAGAAGAAAGCTGCATTTTTATTTAAAGCAAACCTAAAATTGACGTTAAAAATACAAATAAGACTCGCTCGTTTCTGAAAACCTTGTTCTAAATTGTGAATACTAATTCTAGGGAATTTGACAAAGGCTGGAGGCGGCAAACCCTACGTAATAACTAATCAGACTAATACTTGGAATAACGTGTTTTAAATGTTATATGAGCCTGACTACGATGTTGTATCTAAAAAGAATGCACACTGATAAATGAAGTTGATTCTAATTTAAGTCTTGAAAAAGATATGTGAACATAATAATTCAACTATTGGAAATAAAATTGAGGAAAAATTCACTCTATTCTATAAAAGAATATATATTTAACTTAAGTGGACTAGGCAGTACATGACGTAACTTCATTTTAAAGTGGAAGAGAAACGCTAAAATTGATTGGCTATCAAATTGGCCTAAGCAAAGTCCCACTGAATGAAGCATGTACTTACTAATCAGTAGCTGATTGTATACAGGTCCATTAGGGTAAGAGAAATCATGCTCCATCTGTTTTAAAAAACTAGGATTTTAATTTGGAAAATTATTACTTTAAATTTAATGTAAGGGCAACAGATTGTTTAAACAAATCAAAAGCGTTCCTAGGAATAAGCTATGGCATTCAGCGTTTGAGTGCAGCATGGGTAATTATTAAATACACTAAAAGGGGAGCATAGGAAAATGTTTGAGAAATCGCAAAAATATTTAAGTATATAATGCATGTAGTCTGGCAGCTTAGATACTGTCTGAGTTAAGTTTTGTATTTCCTTGCACAGATATAGCCTAAACAAAATCCGACAATAGTTAAGATTTTTAAATGTTCCCAACATTTCACAACCAAATGCGTATTTTTATGTACAAATTTTTCTAAACTTTTTATGTAATTAATTGTATAAATTTCTGTGTTATATTATACAAACAAATTTTTTGTTGTAACCCGACAATTGTTGGGTTTTCAAAAGCCCCAACACCACTACCTTATATAAATATATAATTTTATCCAGAATTTGTATTATACGACATATCACATTAATTTTATTTAGTTTTATTATACTTATACACTAAACTTTTAATTTTTTATTGTGACCGACTCCTACAGTACATCAACATGATATTTTTATCTATGCATTATTTTATATGGTAAAAAATTGTAATTCTTATTTTTTTACATTAAACAAATGATTTTTTGTTGCAACCCGACAATTGTCAGTTTTTCAAAAGCCTAAAAATTCTACATTTAATTTGTGCTTTATCCCACATTTCATTATTCGAATTTCATTTTTTAATTTTCTTCAAAATAATTTTTTTTGAGAAATTCAAACTTGGCGGCAAACGTGAAGTGAAATTATTGGGTGTAGAATGAACCTTTGTAGTATCCATTAAAATGTTAATAACTACAAAATGAATAGAGGATTTTTTTCGAAAAAATATGAAATAATTTAAAAAAGAAACCAATATTTTTTGAATTTTCTATATGGCTTATCAAAATGCTTATAAGAAATATTATATAAAAGCAAAAAATCCAGTAAATATTGAAAAATTCGCTGAAATCTTTGACTCTACTCTGGCCCATTGGAAAATTCAAAAATCTGCATACATTATGAAATAGTTAATTTCTTAGCTTATTTATGAAATTTAAACATGTTTTAAATATTTGGCAAAAGATTTTCTCATTAAAATTCACTTTACACTAATCGAAATTAATTCTGACGTTCTTTCCTATACCACCTTAAGCTATAAATGGATTTGTCAGTTAAATGTACTAGTGATGGTGAGTTGAACAGGATACACGCGAAGCACCCTCGAAATCATAGTTAAGTTCAGGATACAATAGTTGCGAAAAAAAATTGAAACGAGTTTTACACCGTGACCAGCGACCAGCATCATTTTTTGAAGCAAAAACTCTGCTTAATATTGATAATACATGGAATATTTTCGATTAAAATTATGGATCGGTTCGGTTAATTGAACAAAAGCAGACACAAAATTGCGACACAAACTGAACAATTGTACTAAAATAGATAAGGTAAAATCCGAATATAATCCCTGTATCCCTACTCGATCTTTTGCTTGCCATTTGTACACTTTATACTCGAATTGAACCTCTATCCTCTCAGACCAGTATTGCAGCTTTCCTCTTAACTATAGACATAAAAACTGATAAACTATAGATTGAAAAATTCTGTATCATCAAAATTTTAAAATGTTTCATAACAAATGGTTGTTGTAGAAATTTGAGAAACCTAATAAATTTCAAACTGGTGCAGTGATTTGACCATGACTGTAAAAATATAACATTACGTCAAATTGAATTATATAAATAACAGTACGCTTTGTCTGGGGAATAAATTGCAATACGCGTGGTAAGAAAACTGCAGACGGCTAAGAATTGAAATCTACAGTAGCAACTGATAAAGTCGTCCACACATTCTAAAAATAATTATTTTAGCGCGTCAAAACTTTGAAAGGCAACTGAAACAGAACTGATGGTCGGGGTAAATTTATAAATTTTTCCCAAAATTTAACATTGCTATAAATACACCGAATAATATATATAAAATTATATTAACGATAACCAAAATGTGAG
This sequence comes from Hofstenia miamia, assembly GCA_900660155.1. Lineage (NCBI taxonomy): Eukaryota > Metazoa > Xenacoelomorpha > Acoela > Hofsteniidae > Hofstenia > Hofstenia miamia. The sequence continues at coordinate 92,273 of CABFPE010000361.1, forward strand.
CTAATTTTTCAATAAGAATTATTTTCAAAAATTTACTAAGAATAACGCTGAGGCTTAATTGTTCGGCATCAAATAAATCTTGAAAGGCTGTAAAGGTTGAACGGCATTTCGCATTAGATTATTCGGTATATAGTTCTCCTACGTTTAGACCTTGATTGCTGCAACATTACTATATCACCTAAATTTCCAACACTAGCATGAGTAAATTTACATCAAATCTAGATAGATAATGGGATTCGTACAGGTTTATAATACCAATATTTCTGAGTATTTCTGCATACATTATGACATGAAAAAATTTTTTGCTCCAAACTTACAAAAATATGAATGCATTTTTAAGAATCTTTTAGATTTTGTATGATTCTTAAAAACTATCTACTGGAATGTTTAAAAAACAATATAGCGTTTTGAAGTTAAAAAAATAAAGACAGCATACGTCTTGAATGATATCACGAGACAAAAAATGAATTATTATTAAAAAGAAAAAATTTCAAAAACTGCTTCAACATTAGAGTGCCTTAATTCACTCTGTTCCCAAACAGAAGAACACTCACACCGTTTCAACGATGAATTCATTCTTTAATCACTATTTCGAATAAAGCAAAAAAAGAATGAAAACTCTTCCTCATTAAAAATTACGTTGTTAAACACTAAACATACAAATTTTGGCTTTATATATAGAGTAGAAATTGTTTTACCTTAAATAGCCTATGATTTTTTCATGGCTCAGGTAAAAATTCAACTCAATGATATCTACAATCTGAAAGCACAGCAGGATAAAGAAGTGTCTCCTTTTTTATTTTCGTTCTTAAATAGCAATTTGGTGCAGCCCAATGAGGCGCCTCTGACACAGCGCACGGTACGCCGCAATGGGTTTGGGATGTCTATTTACATATAAAGAAATATCTTAAGTTTCTTTGATCGCAAAAGGCATTAAACCTTAAATATATTCAAAAATTTTTTAACAAATCGAAAAATAGTTAATCTTTTCAAGTACATTAGTCACAACAATACAATGTATTACAAATTTTCAACATTACATTCAAGCACTTTAAACAATAGACATGCCCAACTTTTCTAATAGACTTGGAGAAATGATTTTGTAAATGTGAAAAAAACAGTTTATCCTTTTAAAAGGCCACCAGGCTGTTTTAGGTTAAGTGGAATTTTTTATCAACTTGACACCTTTGATGAGAAGATGTTTGGAAGCGTCTTAGTATTATAAACTAAAAATGGGAAATTGTATATAAAATCATTTTACTTATTCTTTACAATCGTCAGAATTTGCACTTAAGGAATTTTTTGTGATGGTGTAGGATGTTTATTGCACGTAGAAAAATATAATTGCAAGTAAAATGTAGACATTTTCTTCCGGTTGGTGTTTGTATTTTTCCCATCAATATATGTAAATTGTTGCACTTAAGCGCTACTATATTGAATCTAATGCATGAAACAACACAAAACTGCAATGAGTTAAAAAGTCTCATAAAAACACAAAAAATATTACTCTTAAAGTATGTTGAATATCACTGCAAAATTCTAGCGAAACGTGTTTTCAATCATAAAGTAACTGTAGAGTTTACCTCGTCAGTGAAATCATATCGCCCAATTCTTACCTTCTATTCGATATTGTCACGAAATTCAGTATCATTGCGAGAACTCGGACCAATATTTGCATAAAAAGAATTTCTCATTTACGACTCCAAGTACTGTATTAGTGCAGAACTGCAGTTAAATTTAATACTGAACAATGAACAGAACAGTAAGTTTACGACCCTATGAAACTGAACAGTTGGATAATAACTGGTGATCAAATGTTTTATACAAACTTTTAGGAGGACTTCCAGATGAGCTTCCTTTTGAAAATATATCGATGCAAATGTTCCCACAGCAAAAACGTTTCAATTTTTGACTGACTTTATATTGGATGGTTGTTTGAAATTAACAAAATATCGTCAATGTTCTGCATATTTTCATTCGAATTTTATTGATTGTATCCAAAAAGTAGGAATAAAATGTTTTAGATGGCAAATAAACTTAGTTCTATCATTTGTAAATTGACAAACAAATGTATTATTGATTCATTTATGCTCAATAAATTATATTGCTTGTGTCTACTGCTTATCAACTAGGTCAATAACAAATACAATTGCCAGTAGTTACATATTTTCATCCTGCACATTTCCACAAACAAGCTCAAGATATATTTGTTCAAACATCAACTCTCAAACTGTGATGATCTTCCGCAGAGTTGACAAATAATGCTCGCAAAGCAAGACCATTTTAAGGCTTTCAATGTGAATGAAAAATAACCTGCTGCTAAAATAGTAAATCTTGTATCAACTCTAGGAAAGCTGAAATAATAAATATTGTCAAGCGACATGCTTAAGTGATTTTAAATATTTTAATTGCATTTAATGGGCTTCATATTGAATTGAATGAGTTGCCTAACAATTTTCAAAATAGACAGTTGAAGGTTGGATTGTAGAGCGCAACCTTAGACATGACAAAGTGCGTCTACGTCAAATGCCACGCGATTGATTTACAGGCAATTTGAAAGAAGAGGTTTGTCGTTTAAATAGCTGAAAACTCAAGTGCAAACATTAAATCATGATAAACTTATCAACATTCATTTCTGCTTTATACATGTATAAATAATGCAAGTTTTGCTACTTTTTCAGTAGAAAGTCGGTTACGAAATACCGATTGATTATAATCCAAACATTATTTACCAATCTTTCTATAACATTTTAAACAATAAACAACATTACAAAAATATGTTTAAAACACCCAATGGTTTAAACATGTTAAACCTGCTAACACTTCGGGAAAGATCTCTAAAACTGACACATGATTATCAAAACGTAGAAATCACGTTTAACCATCTTAAACTGCCTCGCATGTTGGAATATACAATACTTGGATAGTATTCTAAAAATATTTTTATAGCCCAAATAATGAAACTTTNACATTAAAAAATATATTTTCATTTGTGGTCAATTGACCAGCCTATGCGTTTAACCATCTTAAACTGCCTCGCATGTTGGAATATACAATACTTGGATAGTATTCTAAAAATATTTTTATAGCCCAAATAATGAAACTTTCTGAAGTAAACGTCTGTTGACGCTTTCGCCACTCCTTAGCTAGGACATCGACTTGATTTAAAATAGTAGATATTTCATAAATCGAGTTTACGTGACTTCCTATATAACAAACGTGTACGAGAGCCTTAGATGACGCTATTTAAACCGAATTCCAATTACGGCAATAGGGGTGGGGGATTTGTTTGATCGAACGTCCTGCGGTTAATTTAAAGTTTATTAAAACTTTGCTACGTGTGTCATTACAATATTGACTTAGATGGGAAATACAAACAAGAATTGGAATCAGACACTGGTCACAGACAATTCCTCTAGTAGTAATTAGAATCGAACATTTGATGTGGATAAAGGAAGACCGCGGCCGCAGCTGCTGCGTCAGGCTAATTTTGAGCATTGATTATGTTATTAAAATGTTGTTTTAAGTTGGGCGCTAATTTGAAAGTAGTTAGCATTTAATAAAGCTTAGAAGCTGATTTACTTTTATTAACTTAAAACGCGCATTTAAACAATATTGGTGTGAATGGAGGAATCATTAAAAAATTTAATTTATTAAATATTTTTAACAACAGCTTAAATTCCAACTCAAAATCCTTAAACTGTCCCACATTGCCTTCCTTGTTTCACGTAGCATGTAATAGCAAAGCTCAAAAAAATTTTATAATTATGTTAATAACAAAGTTTATACTAAATTTTGAGGGGTTGAATAACTGCATTTTTGAAGGTAACTGATTATCACTGATAAAGTTCAACTACAAACTTAATAAGGCTTAATGTAATGTAATAAATCTTTATCAACTGAACAAAATAAAGGATTAATTTGTGTCAGTATTTACTTGAAACTTTAATTTAGTATTTCAGTTTCACTTGATCTGATTTATATTAGTTTGGACTACATTAGTTTACATTAGCCTGTTTATTACACATTTGCTGTCAACATTAAAATTTAATCAAAATATGTGGAGATGGTGTTAGTGCTGAGACAAACTATTTGTGGACATTCAGAAAGAAATCGAATCAAAATACGGCCACAAAAACTTCACAACCGAAAGCTTCAAGTTCCTGGCCAATGTATGCGCTAAGAATTTGAATATTCTCCTGCAAGATGTCTCTCGTTTATAGCCAAAGTGATCAACAGGTCCAAAATATCAATTTTTTCATATTGTGAAATGTTCAAAGCCATCGACTCCAGTTTTATGTCAAAACCTATCACATCTTGAAATTTGTTAATTTGTTTCTTTGATGTTAACGCAAACTAAGCTTAGATAACCATAAAATTTTTATCAAATACATTTTCAAAAGTTTTTTGTTGTTTTATAACCACGCATGCTTTATGATAGAATGTCAAACCAAAATTCAGAGTAGAATATACTAAAGTAATTGCTCGTAAGCATAAAAAAGATGTCATTGATCTAGAACATCATATTGCACAGAGAGAGTAATTGGATTTCAAATTCAATAATTAGGAAAAACAAGGAAAAAAATTTGCATCACGATCCAAAAAAAAATTCTGAAGGAAACTGAAACTCCATGTGAAATAGTTAATAAATAACATGAAATCACATTTTATGGAAAAATCTTTAAACCCTTCACCATATCAATGATTTCTAAAGAATAACAAATCCAAATAAGCTACTAAATGAAAACCTAGTGAGAAATCTGCTCTACAGCATTAAAGAAACAACTATTCACAAAAACTAGTAGAATAAATTTTTGTTTCTTATATTCAATTAACCGAATTCATAAAACAGTCTGTGTATTTCTTAAACTTAATTACAGCGATTGGATGGTGGAGTTGTACACTTGGTTGAAGACTAAACAGCGTGATTCATTAATGGATCAACTATCAAACTAAATTTTTCGTTTTCAAAAAAAACCCCAATTATCCGTCTAGGTGTAAAAGTTATTTCTCTCTCTTCATAATATTGAAATTTGTGAATTAGCAAATGTTAATTAACCTTAAGCTCCCTAGGGATTTTTGAAAAGTTTTCATGGTCATAAAAAAAATTTTAAACGCTTATAGCCCTCGGCTCCGAGCACGGCAGGAAATCCTCGCACATATCAATAAACACTCAAACATCTTTGTTACTTCCATATGATCAAAGAAAAATTGCTAATCTTTCGAACAGCTTCTGCCAAAGCTGTACGTTTTAATAAAAATTTTCAACATTGCATTAAAGCATGTTTTCCAATAGACCTGCTCATGGCTCACGATTTTCAAATTTGCTAAAAGGCTTAGAGAAAATTCTTTGTAAAGTTTGGAAAACTCGAAGATATTTTCGACAATCTCAACAAACCACAAAAAATTTATCTAAATAAATCCAACAATGTTTAAAATATACTTCAATGATTTAATGCATACATAGATTTCTACAGAATTGAAGGCATGAAGTGCGAATAATAAAATTTCAGAATTCCCGGAGCGACACCTAATTTGACATCAAAGATATATTTTAGCCTCAAAATTTATTATGGAATATATGACATTTGTTGGGCTTATGAAATTGCAACCGGAAAGATTTGAAATATGTTAGCAAAACTGCAAGGATTAGTAAGTAAACCTTGCGAGAAGTGTTACAAATAATACAAAGGTGATAAAACTAAGTTTAGAGACATAAACAAAGTTTGTTATTGTGGTTATGCACACGCTACTACGATAATAACAAAATATAATTGAAGTTAGTTTAAACATAACAAATACTTTTTATTATTAAAACGTACATGCATATGGAGAGTGCAAATAATTACCGTAACAAGTTTCTGTAGAAACCAAAGAAGAAATAATTATATACTTAGATTAAGTACTAGATTTAATTTGTTGATTAATTGAATTTGTAGGTTTTCGAAGTAGGATCAGACTTGTCAACGAGCCGAGCCGAACCAAGCTTGAGCATAGTATTGTATATGCAACGAGCCCAAAGCCAGCCATTTTTAAGAAAAGCAAATTTATAGTACTGTTTGTTAATTTGATTATGCAGATTTTTCTTATTTTTTCATTCGATATGCTTTTCTTATGATCTTATTTTAGAAATGTTTATTAAATAATAGGGAAAGCTATGTAAAAAATTCTTATAGTGCAATAGTGTTAAAAAATATCAAGCTAAATTCTAAAACGAGCCTCATTAAAAGATTTTATGTGGCGAAGCGAGCCGAGTCAAGCTAGCCAAACTTACTCAAAATTAAAACGAGCCGAGCTTAGAAATTTCGGCTCGTTAAAAAGCCTGAGTAGGATTGTTTGAATTCTTTTTTTACGAACTTGTTTTCCAAACATTTCCGTTGCAAATTCCACAGAAACTCTCCTATTCACATACATAGAATTACGAGTAATGCAATATGCTAATATAGTGATGTGCGTGTACGTTTACTTGACCGGGTACTCGATCTTACACATAATTATTATCATGTACTGACGGCTCGGGTAAGCGACAATAATAATTTGTATGTAAATATTTACACTTACTATTTTTGCTTACTTATCTTTCGTCAAATTATATATATATA
>CABFPE010000361.1:109189-153598 GCA_900660155.1 Hofstenia miamia
TTTTTCGTTATCCAATATTTGCTTTACAGAAACATAATAATTGGCACCTGACAGTTGTCGTAACCAAGAAAACCTTAATTCTAGACGATCTGATTGAAGAAGACCAAGTAGAACAAATTCATATTTACACTCTATAATTAAATATCGTGCTAAATTAACTAACGAAAATGTGTTTAATATTAGGGCACAAAAAAGTTTCGCAGGACAGTTTAAATTTGTCATTTTTGTAGTACCATTTCTGCAGCCATTCAGCAAATTTAATAAGAAAGTCGAGTTTCCAGTCTTTATCAGAACGAATGGGGTCCATTTCTGCCAATAACTTATGTATGATGACCTTTCGATATTGTTTTTACATTAATTATATTCCAATATCTTAACATGAGTTCTATAAATTTTACTGTGCCACTTCAATTGTAGTCATGTGTAGCACTGTAGTATTTCAAACCAGCCACGGTTGATTCATGAAAGACTGCCAGAAAAAACTTTGATGAGGAACGCTGAATATTAGTAGGACATAACACATTCGCATTTAATTTATATGCAATTCTTACATTCATATCTTTTTCAAGCTCGTAAAGCAACTTAATGTGATTGAACTCAGCAACAAAGCACCCTTTATCATCAAAATTCGGACAGACAAATCGACCTTTTCTTTGGAAGTTATTAAACACATTTTTAACATTATGGGTGCTATCAACGAGTAAATGAAATGGCTTAATAAATATTTTATTTTGAATTGGATCAGAAGTAAGCTTACCATTGCTTAACACATGATAGAATTTTCTATTTACTACGTGGTTGTCACAACATGCTCCAACAACAATTAGTCCACAATCTGTAACAAATTTGTAACAATCCAATATGTGTTTCTCAATTACATCACAAGTAATTTTATGAAGAGGTGCCATGCAAACAACTTCTCTAAAGGGACCACCACATGAAGAAATCATCAAACATAACATAGTACGAACAATGTCGTCTTTGTTATCAAGACCAAAAATCTGGCCTTTACAAAATTCAACTTTTTGAGATGTATAAACCTCGTCAAAAATTATTATGACATGACGTTCTCTTGCATTTAACTTTTTTACGCGTTCTACTATATAGGCTTTTATATCTGAGTCGTGAAAACGCGCTCGTATCATTCGCAAATATCTAATAGAAGGTAGTTTTAGTAGAGATTCTCTCTGTAAATAACGATAACATGATGAACTTAAAGATTCCATTATGCAGGCATGTGCTAGAAGTTGCTTAGAATACCGTAATGATTNTCTAAACTTTCAGTAATGAAGTCTTCCGCATTAAAATGGAGAGAGCATAATCTTGACCATTTTGTTGGTGTAAATTGCGATCGAGGAATTCTCTTAAGCCATTTACTAAGTAATCCTTTATTTTCTAAGGGAAACTTATGCAAAGATATGTCTTGGTTGACTGAAATACTTTTGTAGCCACTTTTGCACCCAGGTGCAGAACATTTATACACCATTATGTAGTAAAGCACAAACGTACGTCTATGTAATAAAGCAATGCAAAGCAGACTAAATTTGCGCACATGTAATGAGCCATGCGCGGGAGAAAACAATCAGCCTTATGTTGTTAACCCGAATTTACAAATCACGTTAATTTCCTGTACAGTTAGCATTTAGGAGTCCATGAATTAGATATTTTAAAACTCTCAGTAATAAAATATTTTTCACCAATTTAAAAATGCATAATTAATAAATCGTGTCCCTCTCATTTAATAATATATATGGTAGGCACTAATTTGCATAGTGGTGCAAATTGTCTGATTCGGTATAGTGGGCTTGCTCCATATTTGACTGGATTGGTATATTTACAGCATTTTTTGTATTCAATCAACTGATCATTTCATACAGAAAACGTTCAGTGGATTAAATTGCGCAATAATTAAAACGTAATGTCTTAATTTACTTACCATGAATTGATAAACGATGCTATTAAACGCCTTGCGTAAGCTAAAAATAATCACGCAGGTTCAAAAGGTTTTCATTTATATTTGTTCCATTAACCTAAAATTTCCTAAAAATAAATTAATGGGACAGACATAAAAATGGTTTCAACTAATGGCGATTTGAGAAACTTACTTGCAGTCCTGCATGACAACCCAGTTGCAAAAGAGTGACCACAACTTTTGTATGACCTTTATTAACTGCGATGTGGAGAGCAGTTTGGTGACGTTTGTTTCGAGCATTGAGATCGGCCCCGGATTTGGCGAGAAGTTCGATAACCTCATGTTCATCACCAAATGCTGCATGGTGGATAGCCCGGTCGCCAACTTTATCCTAATAATTCGAATATGAATGCAACTACAGTACATTGAAGCACCGCCGTTAATGTTTTAAAAATGAATTGAGAAACGATAAACGTCTTCATAAAAAAAATATTATTCACAGTATTGTACGCAATATACGATACTAATTAAATACATTAATGAAAAAATATTTCTTTTCAAAGTTTTTCAAGGATTCATATACGGTTGCTACAATTGAAGGAATATTTGTATTTTTCATAAATCTGCAGCTAACAATTCTAAATGTGTATTCAGTACATGATAACTTGATGTGGATTTCTTGCTAACGTCAAGAACCGGATAGTTGAAGCAAAAAATTAGCAATAAATGTATTGATTGATAACAATTATATGAATGAGTCTATATAATGCAAATTGAGAGGTTGCACGAGTTTGTTTAGAAATCCTCTAGCCTCATATAATTTCCCCTTCAAACCTCATTCTGGTAACTACTTAGACAATTTAAATATAAGATAAGACGTTCTCATGTTTGGCAAAAACAGACCCGGATATATATATANTAAAAGAGACTTTCACAGCAGTCTCTACAGTTAAGCCATTAGTGAATAAAATATTTATAAATATCAAACTATCATCAGCAAGAAAAAAGCTAAATTTCATTGGCAAACTGTTTTTTTCTTCCAACAGTTTTTCTTTAAGTTGTAATAGTGAGGTAAACTTGTCATTTTCAAAAAATTCATTAATCTTAACATCAAGAACCTGACACTCCTTTCGATGTCGTTCAAGAAAACAGGAATCAGTGGATCGTTTTTTATTTGGTTCACTCGAAAGATAAGCGGGGATTTTGGGAAATATACTGGGAATAGCAGATGATCTTAGAAGTCTAAATATGGAAACATTACATTTTAATTGCAGTGATTGTCATTTAAATAGGCTATGTATATTCCCTTCTTATTCAAAAATACGTCACCGGACATTTTTTGAAAATTAAGTTTAAAGTGGTTTGTACAAGATTGAATAATTTCCATCATATGAAATTTTAAAGCCTATCATCTTCAACAATGTTTATCGAATATTATCTTTAGAATATATTATTTTATATATATATATATATATATATATATATATGTATATCTTACAGTAAAATTGTTCAATTAAGAATTTCGTGAAATCCCTAAAATTTCGGTGTTTAACACCAGCAGCAATCAGAAAAAAATAGACAGAGACTGGGAATCCTCCGAGAAGCCAAAAAAGATTACAAGAAGGAAGAACCTCTGGCAAAGCCATTGATCAGTATCAATTATTACGTGATAATGGTAAAAAGCTTTATACTGTATCAGCTACATCCCAAGAAAGAATAAAGCAGTGTGAAGGTGAATTTGGTGTGTCTATGTCTAGGAATGAGCATGAATACCTACTTGATCAGCAGACATAGAGGAAAATGAAATGTGATAAAGGGGTAGACCATGTATGGTATTCTGCTATGATGAGGAGAAACATAACTGAATGAGAAGCATAGAGATGAATTGGAAAATCACTTCAGATTTCTAAATGTGGATAAAATAATTGAAATGCTGGATGAAGATGAATGACTTATTAGAATCAGTTAGGAAAATGACCCATCAGAGTCTGTACACACAGAAAATGAAGATAAGAGTCATAGTCCAGGAAGAAAACGAAGGCGGAAACAATTTATTAGTGCAGATATTTGTGATAACCCCCTACCTAAAGCTATGCAACACATCAGAGTGTCAGAACGTAAAGTTAGAGACCAAGTTTATGAAATACTTACTGATCTCAAGGGTTTGGGTTTATCAACTTCTGAGGCATCTCAATCTCTGGTAAAAGTTGCTAATTCCTTGTTCAACCGTAGCTGGAAAGTATTAGGTGAGAATGATGAGAACTTTAATGTTGATGCATTACCCCAGCCCAGAAACCTGAGATATGTGGAGGAACTAATTGAAGCTAAGAGCTTGGCACTGATAACACAGAAGGTTGATGGAGCTTCTGAATCTGGTTCTATGATAACGCATGCCAATAATAGTACTACAAAGAAGGGTGCTGGACAATTGCAGTGGCAGGCATCCATATTGGACAATGTTCCATTCCCCTTGCCTCTCATTAAAATTCAAAGAGAGACCAAACAAGACATTGCTGACCAATGTCAATTAATGTTTCAAATACTTGGTGCTGTGTCTAACAAATCTGATAAGGAGGTATACTAAATAGTTGATGCCCACATGACTGATTCAACAGAGCACAATAAAGGCTTTGCTACATCCTGGGATTTAGTTCCGCCATGAACATCAGACTGTCACTAATAGAGAGAGATATGACTCTAGAAGCTATCTTCCAGAATTTTAAGGTGGACTTGAAATTTGACTCAAAACTTGGTTCTGTAGCTGGACAAGTTTTGGATTGTATGTTAAGATTGGTTGCTCCAGAATTAAAACAAACCATGGAACTATTACAACAAATATGCATTGCATCTCAAAGACAATTTTGTTCAACAGGTTTTATTTCAAAAAAAACTCACGATTTGGCTGCCTTTCTGGAGCTACAGGGGCCATGGTGTTCCTATTTCATTGGTTAGAAGATTTTCTGGATGTAAACTTCAGTATCACTAACACGTTGACTTGCATTGTGAGAGGATTTCTCAATGTAGAATATTTGAAGCCAACCTTTGCTGTATTTGCTTCTTTGGGATTTCAAATTAAGCCATTTTACAATGTCACTATTGCAAAAGGCGCAACTCATTCAGAGTACAAAGTATTTTATAAAACACTTCATGACAAGCTATCCGGAGAGGTCATTGCAGATTTCTTCAGATTCAATCAACCGTGGATTGATTGTGTGCAAGATAACCTCTTTGATGGTGTGAAGAAGAGTTATGCTCTCCAAGTTGTTTCAGCAGTTGCTGTTCTCACATCACAGTACATGACTGAGTTCATCACTTTCTGCAACTTCCTTTTGCCATAACTGAAGATAATACTTGGAAGACAGAGAAGGGATTATGGAATATCCTCGAGTATCCTGCTCAATACCAAGTGCTATTCAGAATTCAAGTTACCCTACCAAATAAGAATAGAAGGGATAAAACTGCAGAGGAGTTTAGTGTAGCTCTGAAGGCTATTTTGGGGAAACGAGGAGATCCCGACACAACTATCCTTTGAGCAATTCAGAGCATCCCTGAAGAAAGTTGTTAATACTTAAGAACTCAAGGTTGTAGACTCACAGTGGTGTATATAACTTACCTTAATCATAGCTTATAAGTGTATGATGATGAATTTTAATAGTTAGAAATAAATTCTTAGGTTTTATACACATCTTCTAGTAAGAAATACCTTATAAAATTTTAATAAGACATGTAATATTGACTAGAAGCCATGAACGATATATATACCTTAATTTAGAATATTTGGCTCGTAATGCAGATTTTGATCTAATATTTAAATATTACTTCAGAGGGTTCCATTTTTAATGTAGGAGCATGTGTTATACATTCTTGAAAATGATTTTTAACCATAACAAGGTGTGTATGGTTTCCCATGCATTTTAAATTTTTTTGAAAAACCCATGATTATCACCCAACCCTACTTATAGATTGTTGAAAAAACAACAACAAATGTATTACAAAATTAAAAAGCATGTCTGCAAACTACAATACATATATAAAACTGTAAAATATATACATATGTACAATTATTTTTAATGAAAAGAGGAGCCTATTGACCTTGAACCTATAAGAACGCGCCACCAATATTTTAGACTTCCGATCTTGGGTGAAAATGGCTAAACTTATGAATAATTTTTCAAGTCCGTGTTTCTGATATTTCATTTATGATCCCACACCCACTGAAATTTTTAGTCCCAGATGCAAGTTCCATGGGACTGAATTGCACAGCAGTACCCTAGAATATTGCCAGTGTACAACTAAAGATCTAACCATTTTATCGGTATACATATCTTATCTCTTTCAAAACACTGATTGTATGCTACTGTTATGAAAGAACAACACTAGTGTCATGAATTTAATCTTTCAGTTTGTCTCAATATTTCAATTATCGCTTCTAATCAACAACCATACATTATCCAGTACACTGCCGTGGAGATTGACCCAAGGGACAAATTTGTTATATCAAGTTTGTATCGGTTAGTACTGTTTGTCTAGCATTTGTTACATAGGGTCATTGGCTACCACCAGCTGTACATTTCGTGTCGCGTCCTTATACAACCAAAGCATTAGGGGAGACAAAAAATAATTTCAAGTCTTTTCTATAATTTTAACTCAAAAGATTAGCTCCTGCAATTAAACCCGGATTAATTCCCAAAATTTCAAAGCCCTCTGAATGTGGCTATTATGGATTTACAATATTTAGCGAAGGGCATCCCATCTCTTCAATAGAATATCGATAAGTAATGCGCAAAGTAAATAGCCTTCCTTATAGCAAGGACTCTAATAAAAATACTATTTGGACAATGGTCTTAAAAGCATTGTAACACTTTCAAAATTTCCTGTCTTATTATTTTGATGTTCAATGGGAAAAACGACTTTTAAGCAAAAAGCTTAAAAAATAAAATGTTTCATTTTACAGAATTTCTCCTTCAATTTGCATCAAAACAATTCAGTTTAAGTATGAAATAAATTACAAGAAAAAACGCAATGAGTGATTGCTTGATATGTTGGCAAGAGAACGTCAACAATTTCAATGATGCTTAATTGCTAATTGAAAGAAGATCACACACAGGGTTGCAATGTTTTACACCTGTCTTGTTCAAAACATGTTTAAAACTTATTTAAAACAGTTTAAAACACAAGCAAATCTTAGGTTTAAAACATTTTTATTATTGGCAATATATTACCTACTACAGTGTGCATTATCATGTATTAAAGGCTTATTCTATTAGTCACTTTTTATACAGAGAGCCTGAGTTTTTCATGCTATGTTATTATGAATTATCCAACAAGGAATGTAAATAAGTCAAATGGCCAGTGCACATATACCTCTTAGGTTATCTGTGTAATCGGTATTGCCACAATCTGATAAAGCTAAAACGCCTCAAAATACGTGTTATACAAAAATGTCGTACATGTAGATGCTTATAGCGCCCTAAAACCACCATCCGACGCCTTCGATTTCATACATTCTAATGTACTATTGCTGATTTTTCAACATAGCAAAATTTAGTCTAAAACTTTCGCAGGCGTGGTAGCGGAGTTTGCTGAAAAACAATATAGACAGTCAATTCATGATTGCTGCAAATTTTCTCTGCCCTATTTATTTTAAGAACAATTTTAGCGAGAGTGAGCTTAAAACGCGCCCTTAGTTAGCTCAAATTGCAATATCTAGAGTGCAAAAATGCTATTATTGGCTTCATCAGCGAAAAAAGATTATCTTGGAAAAGGAGTTTGAAGAGTATGATGAAAAGAAAAGAATAAACTTTCCAGTACCAAATGGTGATTGGGAACTGCTTGGTACTGCAAACTTGGAACATTAGTAGTCAAGTTTGAGAAACTTCTACAATGGATAACATCCAAGATGACTTAAGAAACGGCCTGGGATTAGATAAACTTAAAAACAAATTTTCATCAAACGTGAATTGTCTTCTGATAATGTATATTTTTTTGGTATTAAAAAGGTTGTTAAAGAATTTTTCTGTAAACAGATAAGACATTGAAATTTCGAGTTAAATTACTTTGGTGACGAAACAAAATATGAGCTGTTCCCGTGAAAAAATGTATTTGTATGATAGTAATCGGAAAAGCTTAAGTGAGCTGACCCCAATATCAGGAAGAAATTTGGAAATGATAGCATTGTGGTGAGAACTTTTTATCCAAATTGGATTTGAGAAAATCACGTAAGTGAAAGTGAGTGCATCAACATAATTGAAGGAAACCCATTGTCATATATGCGAGATATGCAGGAGTGAATATCATCGTCCATTATCAGATGACATTCAAATTGATTGCATATTATGAAACAAATAAGATATGATAGGCATACGAAAAATTATCCAGTAAATATTTTTACTGCGCTAGCGCTGAATTTGGGAGGAATATGAAGAAAACTATGTATTAAAATTGGCCGCCATGATTAAATGGCCCTCTATCAATGGCTAGAGGAATTCCACTTATTCATTATTAATTACAACAATTAAAGAATCTACGAGAAATTCAATCGTCTTAAACAAAGATTATTGTAAGGTGCAACAGTAGCGTTTGCTAAAATATGGAAAACCATTATTTATTGATTATTATTAACAGTTAACAGAAATCATTTTTCCCGGTATACAGTTATGTAGCCATGAGGAAGTTTTAGTTTTCGTTGCAATAATATTGTTGAAGCGTTCCTTATTTCAGAAATTATAAGTGATAGAATATCCAATAGGAAAAACTATTACAAGCCAATTTTGAAATGCCATTGAAACTAGGTGCTATAGCCTAAATATAGTATTTTATTGCTTTAAACCAGGAGCCCTAAGGAAATAATTTACTCGAAATCTTTACAAGAAATTGAAATTATTTTTGTACAAATACTGTAACAATCCGCTTTTATACAATTAAGAAAGTGATTGACAAAATTAACGAAATCCAAATATAAGAAAATAAGATTTAAATTCGAACATATTTTATATATTTTCGTAGTTCTCAGCAGCGTCAAATGAGCTTGTCGTACTCGTTGCATTCAAAGTTCTTTTACTCTGCGATTGTTATGACCAGAAAGTAAATTTATTCTGTTTGAACCAAATATAGTTCGGCAAAACAATTTGCGAAAATGTCGTAGGTATAAGCCCTTAGTCTTGAAAAATTTAGCTATGAATATCAATCGAGATAACTGATTAATAACACTGGGTGACAAAAAATATTTTTTGCTTAGTTGAGTACATTTTTTCGGTGTTTCTGGTGAATTTGATAGTGCTAACAACGAATTTGATGTCATTTTCACAGCAGAAACAATACTTTAAGAAATATCATGAAATTAAGTTTATGGCCTAAATAGATGATTGAATATACAAATCGGAAATTGTATTCTAATTGAGATTCCAAACATTTTCAAATGAATTTTATTTATTGGACATCTAATTTGATTTGGATTTTAATGTCAACAGATGTTTTCTGTTCATTCAAAGCCCATGAGGCCAAAACATAGTCTAAATTGGATCATTTTCTAATTGCTGTAATTGAGATATTGTCAGGACTCTTAGTTTTCAGCAAACATTTCTTTAGTGATCAAATAACTAATAAATAGATTGCTTTCATTGATCTGAACCTATAGAAGCTATATGAGATCAAGTTATACTCCCAAATCTGCAGATTTCAACATGTCCTAGATAAACCAATCATACAAAATAGTCTCTAGAATAGTTGGTGTAAGCTTGCCTTTTTTATCACTAAACAACCAAAGTTTTCACGAAAAACATTCAATTGACATTTCAGAAAATGAAGTTTAGTAGACATCATCACTAAGAATATCTAATTTCCTCAATTTAGCAAAGAAAATTGCAGTTTGTTTCATGCTAAGATTTAGCCTTGCAACTAATGAATTCTAAGCCTTTTGAGAAGAATAATGAAAATCTTGAGAATTTGTGTTGAAAAATCCACTATCAGATTGACTCACTTTTTCCTAAAAAATATTTTGTAGGTTAGACATGCGTACTTTAATGTCACGGCATTTAAGCATTGAAGTTAAACGATGTAAGGTACAGGTTCAAAAGATGAGTTGATAGCAGGATATATGAAAAAACCCTTCTTCAAAGACAAAAAAGCCTTCGCTATTGTGGATTTACAATTCATGAACAATAGAAAATGACAAAGGTTCGTGATCTTCAACTAGCCAGGACTCTAACATAGCATGGCAGCTGGAATATATTACTTGGGTTTCAAGATTTAATAAAAAAATATTTAAAATGCTTCAGAATATTTCGTTTGCCTCAACCCTATATTTGTAATGGGTTGATGATCAGAATATAATAACAAATGTAAAAGAATGAATTCAAACAAGTCTTGCATTTATAAGCAGCTGTTACTTCCAGAGAAGACATTAATAATGTTGTCATATGCACAGAGCATGGTCGTTATGTAATATACAAGTGCATGAAGGTATGTCTGTATGTTTGTATGACTCGTCATGGCAGTGAAACTGAGTTTAATGAATTATTGTTGGAAAGGAATAGCAGAGGAGGTATAATGTCAATGGTCCAATGCGTACATAGTCCCAGACATTAACTGAACAAAATAACGATATGCAGGCTTCTTAAAACTTAGAATACAAATTACTCAAAAATATGGTTTTGCATGTAAAATGAAATTAAAATTCGTAATTCTCGTACCAAAAATTGACTGAAGTCAGTGAAAAAATTTAATCAACTAAATTTTGTATCACACCGTTTAATTGACTCAAGCAGGATGATAATTGATTGACTCGTTGTAATTTCATTATCTAACATCCCTACTTCGTAGACCTATGTATATTGTAATTTGAATAAAGCAAAAAGATGTACATCTATACAATTAAATCGGGGAATAAAACAGCAAAACAATTTGTCACTACTACTCCTAAATTTGGGTCCAATGGCATAAAAATTGTCAAATATTGAGAAGAATTGGTCCATATCAACAATTGTGTATGGACAGAAAACGTATAATAGCATTTCCGAAGGCTCGGTGATCTTCTCGCAACGAGCAAATTAATCAACTTTTTAGTTATATATTATGTCAATCACTGTTACGTGGACATTTATGCATAATAAAATGTAATTAACCACAAGATATTTTCACGATTAACATCAATCTCATATCAATGAATAAACAAAGTAGCCAACAAACGTCAAACACTATTACCTGTATTGTATTTACACTATTCATACTATCTATAAAGTGAAACAATGTGCAATTGAATTGTAATCCCTACAAAATTAGCACCAGACCCCAAAAAGGCACATTCACATTGTTTTAACCGTCAAACGAGAATTACAAACAAGGTGTAATCGCTAATTTTCACAAAAATCAGTTTCATAAAAAAAATTTATTCGGTTAAAAAATAGCCATTTTTGACGGCTTTGGCGGTTTTCGGGGATGTTGAAAATTTAATTTCCTGGTTATGACTCATTACTAATTTCAATGATTAAAGCAGCGCCTCTAAATACACTGTTGTTTCCTGCATCCCATCTTTCAATCGAAAAAACATTTTCACTGTCTAAACGTCAATATTGGATTTTAAAAAAAATATTGTTATTAGAATTTGCATTTTATGCTATAAATAAACAAATAATATTTAGCGACTAAAATGAACATTGATCAAACTTCAGCCAATAAAAATGTTAATGAAATATTTTACTCTTTAAGATACGCTTATATGTCATAGAATACAATGAATCCGCAGTGAAAACAAAAGAACTAGAAATGATAAACAATTATTAGTTTCCACCAGATCATTTACAATTTGTTTTCTGTAATTGGATGTTATATTAGTTGTACATTTTATTGGACTCAAACGAAAACCATCAATATTTAATTAATGTATATTACCCTGCAAAGCTTTTACGACACATATTGGTGCCTCGGGGCATNAATTATATATATATATATATATATATATATATATTTAAACTGCAATGAAGTGTCCTTACTAACAAACAAAAAGTTACCTCCAACTCCAAATCAGGCTTGTATCGTAAAATAATCTTGATACATTCAATATGACCATTCTGACTTGCAGCTTGAAGCGCACTATGTCCTGCGAACATTCCATTTACCTAAACAATTTCTTAAAACATTTTACCTGAATAAGCTTCAAACGAAACTGGAAATGTAATTCTAATTTAGAAAAGCACAATATAATGTAATTATTCTCTCAATATGACTTTCTTAGTCTAACATTGAAATATTTAAATGGCTACTGTTTTCATATGCTATATTATAATGTACACACGAATTCGATAGTAAATGGTTGGAAGCAAACTCTTACATTCCGTATTCAGGTTGACAAATAAAGATTAGCAAAATCGAGTTGATGAAAAATTTAAATCAACGAAAGGGTGTTATTTGCATAAGCTTAGTTGGTATCTACTTTGACTTTCCGAGTAACAAGCACACAGGAACTGTGTCTGTGTGAAGATTGCAGACTCAACAGCTGGGCTGGTCAGTGTTACGAAATATTGCAAAATCTCCCCCATTCCATTATACAACTTGCTGTCAAATTTCGGTGACAATTTTTTAAGACCTGCTTATATATATATATTTGAACGCATTGTGTTAAAATATTCAGGAAGATATGGAAGGCTATTCCAATAATATTAACACAACGACGGTTAATTGCCAATAGCAAGGCGTGGGTGGAAACTCCTTGAAATCTGGTTAGACAGACAGGTATTGACAATAATACATATTGGAATATTAAAAATTGTATAGGTAGGATTTCTTAATAAGTGAGTTTACCCACACAATCCCCGATCTTAATGCGGAAACGATTTCATTAAAAAACAGACATACATCATTATTATAAACGACATTGAAAATGTAAAAAACGTAATTCATGGAAAATTATAAAGGTTTTCAGCCATTGACTTGGATTGTTCTACAAAGAAAAAATCGTTGGTGACAAATGTCAAAAATTCTAATCATAACAACCAAGTTCATAAGATCAATAATTTAAAATTCTTTAACTACTAAACTAATGCGCCTATGGAATACCTTTGAGAGATTCGTCTATAATTCAAAGTCAATTTCGATGCATCATGTTAGGCTATTCGATGCATTGGTCATTGCATCGACGTTTAATGCAGAAGCTTGCAACCAAATGGAGTGGGTCTGTAATAAAAAGAAACCAATATGAAAAAGTTGTTAGCAAAATATGAATAGCAAAACTAATACGAATATATTTTATACACAACAATTTACTTTCAAATTGCTTTTAGACAAATTGATTGCATTTAATCAAATTAAATTTAGTTCGAAACGTCTTTTTTGTTACGCAAAATGAAAGCATAAAGGTGCATGAAATAATTCTCTGACATTGGAAATTATATTTTCTACTCAACAAAATGAAAAAACTGCAATAACAGTAGCATGTTTAAATAATTAACATAACCGCAATACCGCTTTGTTGCCGAACAATAACAAAACAGAACAGAAATGACGTCTAATGGACAGAAATTGCTATCCAATTAATAGTTAAAAATGGAATCAATCAACACGTATGTTAAAACAATAGACATCTTAACAATTTGCTTCAAGAACGTTGAAATTAAGGTCGCTATTTTATTCAATGCTCAAGTAATCCTTTGGAATCGATGAAGTTTAACATGTTATTATAATTAAGGAGACGTTACATTGAATTGAATTGTAAGAGTAATGTCAATGAAAAGTTAACAGCATACATGTATGAGCAACAGCTGTGTTTTAGAAATCAACAAGCAAATCGTAAATATTTTGAAAAAAATAAATATATCAGAGCTTCATGAGAAAAAGTATTGCAATTTGTTGATCCCAAAAATGATAGCAGCAGATGAGGGCAAGTTGCTTGCTATTGAATGTAGGTTCATCTGTAATAAAATTTCTATTAGATTGGGGTAGATTATTTAAATGCAATAAAACTATTACAAAAAGTAGATGAGAAATCTAGGACACAATTAAGAACGCGAAACATACATCGGCTTCTTTCTTTGAAAGAATGTTTTCGATCTTTGAATGATCCCCTGCGGCAGCTGCTTTCACAAGGTCTTCACAGGGATCTCCAGTTATGTGCGATTCAAACAACTTCTTCAACAGTTGAGAAAGTTTTTCTAAATAATTGTAAATTATTGTTTATGTACGAGTAAAATAGTTGTATATATCAACAATTGAATGTTTGGAGAATATAATTCAATAGTTTCAAAGCTGTGCTGAACGTTTACTGGGACTTACTTCCATATAATTGGCTGTTTTAATTTATTACTTTCGAACTAATGAGGAATCACGCCTCACATCCTTGGAAATCATGTTGCCTTTTAATAAGCGAAAAATTTTTATTAATGTTCTAAGTTGGAGATAGAAATTATACAGTACTGTAATTTAAGAGAAAGCAGACTAATGCCGTTGTAACACTTGACCTGGTATGTAGTTAGGCTGGTGGGCATACAAGAAAGAATTCTGGTGGTCTCATAATTTAAAAAAAAATCAATCGTGTTCTATTTATTGTGTTTCTACTTTTAACATTGAAATTTGTTAAACCCATCAATTCAGCAAGGAAGGTCGATAAAACCCCCAGCTTATTCAGAATAGAAAATGTAATTTACAATGGTATATGTACAACGCATGTTAAAGTGAAACATTAACTTTGTAATTTGGATGGATCATAACGTTGGAATTTCTATTTCTTGAAAGAAAACTTCCAAAGTAAGCGAAGTTATCCTTAAAGAGGCATCTTAAATATATAAATAATGTTCAGCGACTGCTTAAGACATTGAAATATTTTAAGGCTTTAGCAAAAATTATCTGAAACAGATAATTACATTGCAGATGTATATGAACCTTCGTATGGTAATAGACCTGAATTTATATTGTGAACGTTACTCTGAAATTTGGGGAAATATTAAACCTCATGAAAAAGATTTTAGCGTAGCTTGATAAAAGTTTACATCGTGTGTTTTCAACAAATTGTAGCAAATTAAGCTTTAAATGGTTATATTTAGTGAAATGGAAGGATCAATCAATCCTATTTTTATAGACTTATAAATAAATATTAGATAATTAGGGCACGTGGATTTAAATAGATCCTATATTCGAATTCGTTCAAAGCAACACTGAAACGCTTAAAATTATTTAAATCTTATACCTGATGATGAGGATGAAGGAACCGCGCCAGTGGTTGAGATTTTAACAACACAGAGCGGATTAAAAGTCCAAGAAGCACCACAAACATCAATTTTGAGATCATTATCATGATAGATTTGCTGCACACGGCCGACTTTACCGAGTGTCTAGAATATCAAATTTAAGATGGAATTTACAAGTGGGATAGGCATACCTGAATCATTGGAGTTGCCCACTCGCCATGATTACGTTGTAAGTTTTTAACTCTTTCAATATCAGTAGCAATTTGTACTAAATCACCCACTGCAAAATTTGATTGGAGATGAGAAGTGCTAGTACCGCCAATAGTACTTCCAATTCGAGATCCAGAAGAAGTCCTTACCAAAGGAGGCAGTCGCACCTTTGTCAGAACCTGCGGATTAAACGTCCACCTAAAAACCCGTTAAAATCGCGCTTAATTACATGCAATTTACTCGTTGACGTTTCGCTGACCGTCATACATGCTCAGCGCAGATAGCACGCTAGCAAAAAGCGATAATAGCCAAATTACTAGCTAGAAATTTAACATTTGAAACAATAGACATAATTACAAGTCGAATGAACTGCAAGCATGTATAACACTACATTGTCTATGCATGCTGAATTTAATAAATACTGTTATAACTTAAAACAATGTATATGCTCATTCAGAGTGGGAATCTTTTTCACTAAAAACATGCGTACAATGATCAGTTAAATTGTAGTCACTTGAAGAAATAAAGACCACGACGAATTACGTTAAAATATATTTGTAACATTATAACTCACCGATTTCCACTTGGAAAGGTAACTACGACATCGTTGTCTTCGTCGATTCCAACAACTGTACCATTGACCCCCAAACACTAAATATACTCGAATAGGCATTTCATGAATGATTGAAAGTAAGTGATACTTTATCTCGTTTGTTTGTATTAATGCATACCAATAGGAATAGTTGTGAATGCTAATTGAAGCATCATTTTATTGCTTGGAGCAGAATATTGATATGTACAAGGATTCGTTGCAGAATCAATTGATTCTAAATCCTATCTCAAGGAATACTGACTAAGAATGTTATATATGAATATGGAAACGTACATGTATGTTATAATGAATATCTTTAGAGAATGAAAAACTAATAAAGTCATTTATTATTATTATTATTACTATGTACCTCATACATTCCGTCCGTCCACCCACCATGACCATGTTGTCGCGACTGTACAAACTCCAATTCGAAATCGATGCATACTTGGTTGCCAATGTCAAAACCAGTGATATTTGCAAGGGAAGATGGGGGTTCTCCAAGTAAAGGAAGATGATCTCGATGATAGGCTCCATGCTTACCATCAACTACCACTTTTAAGTCCGACTAAAAAAACAAACATAAACAAAACAGATTAAAATCAGGGATGTCACTATTATATATAAATAATAGCAAATGTTGCAGTTTAAATCTATAAATATCATTTTAAAACTGTCAAATGCTAAAATTCCCTTATTACAATATAGACGCAGTTAGACCGACGAGTACTTCCTATCTTCAAGTTATCATTTTAGTGAAATTAAACAACATAATAAACTTATAACAAAGAGCCCAGCTATAATGCGAATTTACATACCACCAGCTTTTTCGCGACTGACAATTCACTAACGGCAAATTCACTATTACCTGATTACAGAAATGTTAAATAAATAGAATATCAATTGATTTAATTAATTATAAATTGGCGTAATTAATTATAGATATAGGCGTTTTTAACATACTAATTTACTTCCGGTGTTATAAAACGCCAACAAATTCACATTATTGACGTTATAAAACGCTGTTTATGAATTTCCAAAATATTCTTAATGGGACTTTTATTTAAACATATTGTAATGGAAATTCGAAACTTATCTAACGTGATAAAAAGAATATAAAAAATATTCATAAAAAACTATACATTTTCTGGATTTTTATAGAATATGGCGTTATATAATTTCTTAGATATTAGCCGTTTATAATTTCAGTAAAATATGATTGCATAATAGTGGTAAGTAACCTTATTAATACGATATTTTTTATTTATTTTACATTAAATTTAAACTTAATTAGTAATGTTTTTAAAATATCACATGCAAAATTTCGAAATGTATCTTTTCAAGATCAATTTATGATTGATTTTGACACTTATATGGAGGATATACTTTCCCAAATCAATTTATCTGAAAACTGTAATAGTAAAATTTCGGAAAGTGCAAGAAGAAGAAGAAGAAGAAGAAGAAGAAGAAGAGAACTTTATTATAGAGAAATACAACACGGAATTAAACAAACAGACTATATGGAAAAATTATTCCCTAAAAAACATATTTCATAAAAAACTAAAATTATTTATCTCAAAAAGGTCATTCTCAAGCTGTTACCGAGAGTGAATTTGTAACACCAACTTCTAAGAAAAACATTGAGGAATTAATCGATTTTTATTTAGTAGAATTTGAAGATTTGTCACCGATTGGGCGAAAATGAGTTAATTTGTAGTTTAATTCCGTTTCATTTATATAGTATATATCCATTTACTTTGTATCTTAAATATTCTTGTTCGTAATTTTAGTATATTTTAGTACACGTAACGATTAAGTTGTAACATTGAAAACAGCAAGTGGATTTCATTTCTATATTATAAATTATTAATTAAATTTTGCACTATAGACTGAAGGATATAGTCTAGAATTATTAGAATAAATGATAAAAAATAAAAAATAAAAAATATAGATAATTATTGCTGTTATTAAACGCCAATGTATTATAACAAATATATATATATATATATATACATAATATAAAAAATGTTAGAAAAACTTACACCGCCTTCAAATCCCACACGATACAAATTCTTTGCTCCATTATCCCAAAGCACATACGCCGCACTTCTCGGGCAATTCGAACTCCAATCTTGTATTTCAGTGATTTTACCTCTACGGCCATTTCCCCCATCTTGATCTTCCCATTGCCAATCGACTCCACGCACAACACGAGCTCCAGGGAAAATACCTCTCGCCGTTACTTTTTTACTTTTACGCCGAGGCTCCAACAGTATCCTGAATGAAAATATAAAATAAGGCATTAAACATTTTGAGGGAGTAATTATTTAAAATTGACTCGTTAAAGATTATTAGTTACTTAAATGTTATGTTTAAAAATCTGTCAATGTAATCTCAAGAAGTAAATGGTGTTTCATGGTTTAGTTATTTCTATATAAACCAAGTTGAATATTAATGCATAAATGGGTAATTTGATATTTCTGTGCACATGAATGTATTTTTTTAATCATGATGCTTAATGGACGCATCAAAACCAAATTAACCATTACCTTTCACTTGTTGGAGTGGAAATACGATAAAAACGATGTCGAATATTATGTTTATCTGCATGATAACAAATACTGCACAGCTCATAATTGGGACAGTCCGCGCACTTCCATCGACATCCATAAATTGGCTGTGCACGGCAAGCGTCACAAAAACTACCATCATGTTTAACAGCTAAAGAAAAGACATTATTTCATCCTCATAAAAATTTTTCTGTAATGCATTCTGATTTATTATTATTCTTATAATTCAATATATTTTTTTTAAATATGGATTGTCACAAAATAAGATTATATTACCTCATTCAAGACAAAAATTATGTATGCAAAATCATAGCATAGCTTCTAGTATCAATTGTCTAACCTAACCTCATTTCAAATCCTTATGCAACCCAGATTCATGTGAAAAAATTAAGCAAAATAAAAACAATTTTATTTTTCATGGTTACAATTTGATCAATAACATTGCCTTTGACATTTTTTCAGCAATTTAGATTGTAATCCATTGCATGGAATAGGACATTCACGATTTTTCAAACGGATATGAGGAAAAATAGTGTATACAAATGTTAAAGTGTACTTCACAAGGCTACAATATCTATAATATTATTGCAAATAACAATGCCTCAGAAAGGCTATTAGCAAGTATGAGTTTCAATTATATTACAATTTGCATTTAAAAATATTATATGCACTACAGACGAGAGATCTGACAAGCTGTAAAACAAGAATGATGTAGTGATTAGATTATTTAAAATTGATCGATTATTCAAATAAATGAAGCAAGAAAATTTTTTCATAAACTCAAAATTTTACGTAAACTAGGAAATCTTAGCTAATACTTGAATTTATACGCCAGAAAATAGATTCACTGGTAAATGAGGAAGCTGCTCAAAACAATGGCTAAAAACATCAGTTAAAAATTTCATAGCTGAAAAGGTAGTACGGTTTTTGTATTTGTTGTGCAAGGTCAGATTTTAGTGCCTAAAGAAATGTTTAAAGCTTTTTGCATTGTTGTGGCGATAAAACTATATGAATGTTGTTGAAGCTAAATATATGTGAGCAATGTAGTATGCTATTATTCTGCAAATATCTATAAACTGCAATAGATAATTGCAGGCTATCATTCTAATGCCACTCGCTAATTATTGGGAAAACGTTTGCAGTGCCCAGGTCAGTAACATTTATATTGCCAATTGTGAGCTTGCAGGTGGATTAAAACAGCTTTTAATTGTGATACGAAAAGAAGTTATCAAAGTACATTAGTTAAATCAATGAATTTGACCAAGGTCAAATACTTAAACAATTTATGATAAGTAAAGTAATTTTCCAATGTCTAGCATTAAGCATTAAAGCTGGGACAAAATCTCGATGAGGCAGACATAGTCAAATTCGCATTAGTTCTTTTATGTCAAGTAAATTGAAAAGTTGCAGGTAACTTAGCTTGCTTTCTAAGCTGATAATTGCTTTTTAATTTTCTTTGTTTTAAGGTTTTATGCAATATGAACTGTAAGTAGAGGCAATACGACACATAGTCATTCACGGAAAAAAATATCTGAAAGATTTCTATGAATGGGAAAATCGGTACAAATCAGTCTGGGGAGAACTATCTTGATTTTTTTTGAAAATAAAGTTTTTTAAGTAATTAGTGTAATTGAATATTCAAAATACATACATCCTGGAGCACTATCTAGAATACGTAAGTCATAAGCTCCAGCGCAACGATAATTAGCAGCTGTCCCATTGTCCCACACGACAACAACTTCCTCTGGTGATTCAAAACTACGCACTGTTCCAGTGTGACCTTCACCTCCATCTTGTTTACCCCATTTCCAATCAGGGCCCCTAACAACACGATAGCCTATGCCTTCCATTAGGGCTGAAACAAAGCATAAAATTACAAATTTTCCAGAAAAATAAATACAATGGAAATATAGATATAATTGAAAATTGATGCGTTCATTCGAAGTGACTATAAACAGCAACGAATGAATATTTAGAAGAGTGGTTCCCAACCTTCGTTCCGCCGCACTCTTCAGATGAACTGAGCAATGATGTCACGTGACACCAATTTGCCATTAAAGCATCAGAATTAAATTATTAGAAAAATATATTCTGTGACGCTAAAACTTATAAAGCTTGATTGTGTGAAGCCATGTAAAAAGGTTGAGAACCACTAAACATCTCATTTAGACCGATCTAAATGATTACAATTTATTTCTTCCAACTACATAAGAACAATAACATAATATTCATTAATAGTTTGTTGCACTATTATGTGGTTTGTATTGTATGAAGCACTGAATTATTAGCAGTACTTGCATTTCATAATTTTAGAATATATACGGGTAGGGTCGAAGCGCATTGTATTCCACATATTTGAGAGATCTTTTTAGAAATTTAGGATACACGAGTAACACTATTTTGATAACTTCACCACTGAAACATGCAGTATTAGTTCCTTTATTACAACTTAATAATAATTAAAATTCGGTGCTCAGTACTATGGTAAATTCGAATCTGGTTTACAGAGCCTACATTTAAAATAATTTACCGTAGCACAGAGCGGACACCCCACTTTTTGTCCACGAATATTTATAAGATGAGTCCGATACTCAAATATATTAACAAACAGGCAAAAATCTCCAATATACCAAAGTTTCATTAGGAAATGAAATTTGCTTTTAAAATTTGTACAGAGCGGACCCAATAATAAATCAAAATTGTACAAAGAGGACTGAATAATTGAAAAGTGTATAGAACTGCCAACAATAATATATATATATATATATATATATATATATATATAAGCATAGATTACATGAGGTTAGCTAACTCTTTGTGATGAATTAAGCAAATATGGAAACAAATGCATATGGCGTACTAGATAATTTTCAAGCAATTTTAAAACATGCATTTGAAGAATATATCTGTATAACTATAAAACACTTATCGTTGAGACTAAAAATAGACCGATTTAATATATTCAATAAAAAATAGAGCATATCCTTTTTAAATATAATGGAAAGTTACTTATAAACAGAATGAAATTATCGAACAATTCACTAATACTAGAAATAAAAAAAAATGTTTTAAATGTAAGAAAACCAGTTTGAACTTGCTAAATATCAAAAAGTTATGATCTCAACCCTTCACTGCAGGACTTGTATTTTGTGTGTTTATAAATTTGTTATGTATATTTCTATGTTCAACAAGAAAATATCTTATTAGAATATTTAAAAAAAAATATTAAAGTATTGTTAGATTTATTATTATTGGATGAATTGGCCGTTTCTGAAAACCTCTGCAAAGGTATAATTATTAATGTAAACCCTGTATTTGAATAAGCAGACGAATTTTTCTTTATATGCAGTAAAAGGTTAGCAAATCACAATCACTTTAATGACACTAGAAGTTTCTTGGAACCCACAAACAAAATCAAACCTAAATATTACAAAATGAAAAAAACACCAGTATTTAAATATAGCATACATAGATCATTCATAGAAAAATCAAAAAATGTTAATAAATTATGAATATCATAACTTCTGTTGAATAACTACTCAAAGCATTCAAAATTTGAAAATTACATTCATAATTCCAGTAGTACTTCTATTTTAAATAGTTAATCTTAATCTCGATTTCAACAAATAAAGACCAACTATAAAGCATTTGAAACTTATTCTGTCGACAATCATATAGCACAAATAACCGTCTAAGTTATTCCATTTGAGTATTAAAAACATTATTTAATATTGTGACCTTAAAGCAATGCGCAAGTCCCATATATAAAAAATTCGGTACTGTTTTTAAAATTACTTTGATTTTTAAAACAACTTGGCAGTTATTTTTGTTGATGTGACATCATTTGTGATCTTCAGACAAAGAATTTAAAATTTCTTGGTAAGAAGAGACAAAGTCAGTAATAAGTATTAATATAAAAGTAAATTTAAAAATGTAGGAAATTAAATATATTAGCACCCCATTTTTGATGAATATCATTAACAATATTTTATACCTTTGGTTAAAAAATTTCATGTGACTTTTAAATTTTTCTTATATTATTTGTGATAATTTTAAATTAGTAAACTCAGTCTATATGAGAAGATGATGCAATGTGTATGATATGTTTGTAAATGTGTGAAATCTTTGTTATGTTGCTGTACCTTGAACAGAATTGAAGATGATTCTATCAATCAAATGATGCTATAACACAATGCAATCTCAACAAACAATTTTATCAATTGCTTCTAATGCAATTATATGGCATGCTGTGTGCCCCATGCGATTGAAATAAATGTACTCTGAGAATGCAACACAATATTGGTGAATTTGTAAAATAACAATGAGTCCTCAAGCTTAATTTGGACCAAAGCTTCCAAAAAATACTGAAAAAAGACACAGTGAAAAATCTAAAGTTCAAAGTAAATATAAGTAACAAAATAAAGCTGACAGGGATATACATTTTATAATATTAAACCCTACCTCAATATCATGTGGAAGAACAACAAATTGCAGAACTTTCTGCTTAAGATGTAGTCCCTACTTCATTGAGAATGATTGAATAGATCTATTGCCTAAAATTGTATGTACAAGACTACCATCATTGGTCTTGTATTTTAATGCTTCATGACATATGGAAGTGGTGATACTACCAATACAATTTTTTTCCAAGGATCACTTTCTGATTGTGCTTCTGCTTTAATGTGCAGCTTATCAGTGACTATTGTTAGAACACTTTGTGTTTTGACATAACAAAGTTGAGAAATTCATCAGCTTAGCTTGAATTGACAAAATCTTTGATTAGCATTTCAATGCAAAGGCTACAGATATTGTTGTGATATAAGTGCTTGCACAATAATGAATCTCTATGAACTCTTTGAAGCACATCTGAAAGAAAATCAGAAGCATTGGGAGGAGTTGGTTTGTGGGCAATAGAAAATTCAGCAGCCTAAAACAATGTAGATTTATGCTCAGGGAAATATAAATATGTTTGTATTTTAGAATATGTTTAATTGTTGGAAACCTAAAATTTACCTTGAGAAATAAAGACCTAATATCATATATGGTAAATAAATGGAACATTGAGTTAATATGATGATCATAGAAGAGCTCATTTATTTTGCAAGGAATTAACTTCAATAATATCTAGAGCAAAGTAATAAAGATTTAAATAAACATGTAAGAGTAAATTTGTCAACACTGAAGCTACATTAAACTATTGAAATTGGGGTATTGGATTTTGGAAATAAAAATCAAATTAAACAAAAACTAATATATTTTAGGGTCTGGAAAACCATTTTTGGAATTATCATGCAAAACATCACAGCACACCAATTGCAGTTCTGCACCACACTCTAGATAGGAGATGGGACTAATCGTGTAGAACCTATTCCTGTAGTTTTTACTCAATTTCCCCGAAATGTCGTATGCATTCATTTTTTCTATTTGACAAATAGCCTAACAATTTATATAATGTCTGTCATAAATTTGTTTTGGAGTAAGTTCCCTAGTATTTATTCAATTAGTGCAAAATTGTGTCGTTGCAATTTTGTCTAGCTTAAAATTTAGATATTTTTCTTTTTTGTAGTTAACTTAAATGCCTATTTATAGTTTTTTGCAATAATTTAAGACAATTATTCAAATAGTTATGTATTTTTATTACCTTACTAAAAATAAATTAAATAGATGCTTTCTTCTAAGTATTTTTTTAAATTTAATCGTCAAAATGAGAAATTAAGATGACCTCTTATAATTTATTTAAGCACCAAATCACCACTTTGCTTTGCTATTATAATTTCAATATATAGATTGAAAGTCGTAGTGCAATGCAATAAGTTTTTTTTGTTTTATGCATTGGCATCATATATTAGGCTTGTGCCTAAACAGCAAATCGTATCTTTAAAAACAAACGTTTTATCAACATTTGTAAGCAATTGTTTTTCAAGATCATTAGGAAATTTAGAAATCGGTATTATGGGCACATGTATTGACAATTGTGCACCCATTTTATGGTAAATACATGAATTACATGACAATATTAATATTTTGAATTAGAATTCAGATTTTCGAAAAAATGTCTTCATAGAAACCATCAAATTGTAAAAAAATGCTTGTATTTTAGGTTTAAAACAAATGTTTTCAATTTGTATTGTACAGTAATGGTCAAATTATTAGACGAATTACTATTTTTATGATTACCTATCATTTAAAACAGAATTATTTATCATTCGTATCAAATGACCATGTACAAAACAATGTCTAAAGGCGAAATAGAAAGTTTTTTGAACAGAACTAATTTACAATATTTAAATACTTTGTAAAAGCTTCCTTCTTTGAAATCACATGGAATTAACACACTTTTCACATATCACTGTATTTGCACAATCGTAATACCATAACTAAATAAGTTTTGAAATGATGTCTTGTTAGTTGGAGGTTCCTTTTGTACTTTGGTCTTCATATAGCCCCACACATTCTCAATGGGGTTAAGATCTTGACTGTTCCCTGGCAACTCTAACAGCTGGATGGAAGCTTCCTGAAAGCACATTTCTAAAACGTTTGATTGGTTCCCTCATTCTATTCTTCTAGTTGCATTTCTTTTTCTTTGATGCGGATTTCATTAAACCGTCGTTAATATGTCAGAATCAATTCATCTATCCCTTCCCCTTGTAGCTAGTGGCGCCCTTAACGATTCTGTTTGCTGTCCTTTTCTTCCTTGTTGCTATTAACGACCCCCCTCACTCTGTTCTCAACTTGTCTTACTGTATGACACTGGGATTTTTTTTACTTTGGCAGCTGTTTTGCCCACAATATCTAATTGATCTTGAGCTGTTGTGTACTTGGTCTTCTGTTCACCATCTTGAGTTTGTCCAACAAAGACATGTGAAATCTACTTTTTAGTGTTCCCCATCGCAGCTCTTTGCCCTCTTTCGTAATGATCACTTCAATACCTCATTTCTGTGAAACTCTCGCTCAAGTCCATTCCGTGTGCCATTCTTCTCTATGCTTCTCCCTTAATATTATTTAATACAGTATACGGTAAATTTTTAAATTTTTCTCTTTAAAATTTTTCGTTTTAGACAAAGAAAATGTATAATGTACCACATTTTATCAACAACGCAGGAAGATTACCATTTAAAGAAATGCTTTTTAACAGCAATATTAAATTTACATTTTGATAAAATTCAGGTTAGTTTTTTAGACAATAACCTAGTAGTAAATGATTCACTAAATTGTTGAGCAATCATAAAGCTATGCTTACACTTACCGTAACTTAGACATAGAAATTTATCATTGTTCTAAAACAGTGTTTCTGTACATCCATTGGCACCATTTCGGGCGTGAAGATCATATTATCATTACATTTTTTAACAACAAAAAATCTAGCTGGTACATAGCGACATATATACATTTCATAATGTGTACATAGCGACATATCTATATAATTTGTTATATATATATATATATATACCGTGCGATTCATAAGTCTCCGTCTCTAAAATTAAAATTAAACAACAGCAAGAATAAACTCAATAACAGAAAGAACAAATAAAAGTAAATAACAAGCAATTATAGTAACATATCACGGTAAATAACAGCAATTTCACAGCAACTGTTCAAAATGTTCACCATCTTGCTCCAAACAGAGATTGCATCGTTTCCTGAAGCTTGAATAACAATTACGGACGACTTCTTGATTGATGTTTGTCAATTCATGTGAAATTGCTTCTTCAAGCTCTTTGAGCGTTGTGTAATCGTTGTGGATTGCATAAACTCGATCTTTGATATAGCTCCATAGCCAAAAGTCCAATATCGTGAGGTCTGGAGATCTTGGTGGCCATTCCTTGGGGCCTCTACGACCAATCCACCGTTGTGGAAAATGTTGATCAAGCCACTGCCGTGCTAGAATACTGAAATGGGGCGGGGCACCATCGTGTTGATACCAATGTTGATTGTCATTTCCAATGAAGGACAACAGCTTTTGATTTAAAACACTGACATACCGCTCTTTGTTCATTGTTTCACGACTGATGCTGAAAGTTACACCAAGATCGTATGAGACAGCCGCCCAAACAGTCAGTCCAGGTGATTTAAGAGGTACAGATAACACACGATGTTCATTCTCTTCAGCGTAATAAAAGAGATTGTGCTTTCGTACGAGACCGTTTAGATAAAACGAAGCTTCATCTGAGAAAATAACCTTTCTATGAAAATTGACATTGTTTTCGTTGACTATCCAAGAACAGAATTCAACCCTTCTATCGGGATCATCTTCTCCCAATGCTTGATTAAAATGATATTTGAAAGGTTTTATTTTTTCTTCTTTGAGATATCTGTGAACAGAACTTTGTGAAGTCATACACACTCGTGCAGTTTCTCGTTGATTTGTGCCATCATTCTCTTTTACAAAATTTATCACCTTTTCTTTCATGATTTCATCAGACGGTCTTCCTGATCGCGGCTTAGTGGATAAGTTTCCGGTTTCTTCAAACTTCTGCTTCCAGTATTGCACTGTTGTCCTAGCTGGTGGTGCACGATTGAAATGTTGTTGAAATTCTTGGCAAGCTTTAGCACTACTCTGGTACACTACTGCATGGCTAACGATAAACACTCTATCCGCGAGAGAAAATTGAATACTATCACCTGCTTCTGCCATATTGTAATAATGCAACCGATTTGCCTACAAAAAGAAAGTACATTAAAAAACATCAATAAAAAATAAGAAATAAACTACATTGATATGACAAAAGAAATAAAGTAGATTAATCAGTTAATAATAATTTCATTTATATAAATTTCACAGTCCAAAGTTTATTATATGCTGTGTAGTTTGTAGTTTAGTAATAGACATGTCCACATAAAAATATATTTCACAGATACACCCAACTTGCAAAAACCGAGAAAACTGTTTAACACATTAACAGTCACATTGTGTCAAAACCTCATATGGCCCCTTTAGCAGCAATCAAAGCAGAGATACGCTTCGGCATTGATGCTATGAGATGTTGGCTTGTAATAGATCTTAATTAGTTCCTCAATGAGCTGTTTCTTGTTGGAGATGGTCTGGGAGCGCAGCCGTTGCTTTATGATAGCCTACAGTGTTTCATTGGGGTTCATGTCTGGACTGTTGCCAGGCCAGTCCAGAACACGCACCCCTTTATTGCGGAAAAAGGTTTGGCAGCGTTTTGCATTATGGCATGGGGATCTGGTTTGCATATAGAGCCAATCAGATGTCGGAAACCACTCAGGGGCTTGAGGCAACATGAGATTTGCCATCACAGTGTATTTCTCGGCATTCATAATATTTTCCTCTATATTTTGCCTTTCTGTGCCATACCATGACATCATAGACCATACCATCACCTTAGTGGGATGCTTTATGGTGAGTCTGATAGGTTTTGGTAAGCCAATCTTGTGCCATACTCTTAATGCCCTAGCATCATGACATTCAAAGGTGGACTCGTCCGAGAAACATACCTTCTTCCAGTCCTCCAATGTCCATTTCTCATATTTGCGGGCCCAAGCTAGCCGTTTCTGACACATTGCGGGTGTTAGTTTAGGTTTATTCTGTCTAAAAGTAAAAATAAAATTCCTGTTGCACAATAGAAAATTTCAGGAAAATTTTATCTGAAGCAACTTACAAAGGATTCCACGTCAAGTTTGGGTAGATATATTGAGTTCACCACATAATAAGAACGTTAGTTATGCTCTTGAACTAACTTGTGCAAATGTGCTGCTACTTGTGAATGCGTGGGTGTAACAATAAACTGCCAAAGTTCAAAGGCACTTGTACATATATACCATTTTCCGTCCAATAATGACATTTTTACAATCAACAATGACATTTTTTTAATCAATAGTGACATTTTTGCAATCAATAGTGACATTTTTGCTATCACTAGTGACATTTTTGCAATCAATAGTGACAATATATTTTAGATATATTTATTTGTTCTTGTATGTATTTATCACTTATGCATGTATGTAAATGTATGTATCTATGCATGTACATGCATGTATTTATTTTTTTATTTGCATTTTTTGTATTTATAACGGTATGAGTGACTTAATGTACGGTTATTATACCTACTAATTATTAATTTTTATTTGATCGAATTCAATAGGTTATTTTATCGAATTAGAAACGATTCTAAAGGATACATGCTATGTAAATAATATGTATTTCAACAAACAAAATAAAATGCATATTGGAACAAAGAACGNATTGCCGTTTCCTAGGCCAATCATTTCTATATAAACTACAAACTGAAAAATGGAATTTATATTATCAATTGCATTGTTTTGCCTTGTAGTTAAGCTTTTACTAAAATTTCTTGGACTTTTTGCTATAACTCGGGCCGGCCATGTCTCTGATTAATTGCATTATCAGTTTTCAACAACGGTGGGTACATTTTTATTATATTTTGCGACTTTCGTTTAGATTGAATTGGAATTCGATCTTAACAACATACATAGCATTTCTAAAGGTGGATTTTAACTCCTAATTCCGTGTTACATTATTTTTTAGAATTGGCCTTTCCTCGACGTCCGAAATGGAATTTTAGCATGTCAAAGGAAAGTGTTTTACATAGAGAAAAGGAAATGTTTAAAGTATATGTCAATGACGTCGTTGAAAACTACTCTAATGATAAACTCTCTTATTTTGAAACCAATATAGAAGTAGGTACTTTCGTGATATATATATATATGTATATATATATATATATATATATATATATAGTATTGTCCAAAAAAAGTCCTCCCACCTCATTAAATATTATGAAAAAATGAAAAGCTGTCTAAATAGGAATTCTTTTTTGAGATTATTCTTCCAGAAACAAAAAACTAATATGACTTGCTGTGCGATTGTCGTCTCTAACCACACACGCGTGCGTAAATAACAAATAAATTGATGAATTTAATTGTTTGTTATTCATGCCCGCGTGTGTGGTTAGTGATGACAATCACAGCAAGTCTGTGCTGGCGTACAAAGGAAAGATTATTATTCAATTGAAGTAATTCTCTTTTTACTCTCTCGTACATTATTCTATCGAACGTTGACAAGTAGTAGTTGTACAATGGAAGTACATTTACTTGACAAAAATTAACTTACTAGCACATATTTTTCCTTGAAAAATTCCATTAATCTAATGAATATGTAAAGGAAGCTGTTGAGCAATACCTTGTGAAAAGACTTTTCTTTCTTTTTTACGTCATTTGTACACTATATAATCATCTGATTACGTATTATATACGTATATATATATATAAATATATATATATAGGGTGCCTCAGAAGTAATGCTCAACGTTAAATTTTACACATTTAGCGAGTCTTTGGAACACTACGAAAAACTTCTTGACAATTTCAGATCGATTGTGGCAAATTTTTCTTCAGTAGTCTTTCGAAGATCTCGAATAGTTGTTGGTTTTACATCGCATGCAAGTTTTCATTACACCCCACTAAAAGACATTAGGGCTGTGAGATCTAGGGATCGCGCAGGCTTTCAAAATTCTCATTTAACCAGTGACCCCCAACTAAAACATAAAGTGACGAAGCAACATCCTGCTGAGAGTAAGAAATAGGATTATCCATCATCCTAGGCCAAAAATGTGTCGGCAACATTTGCAGGTGGTTGTCAGAAATGACAGTACCATCAAAAAATATTGGACTAGTTAATCAACTTGAAGAAATGGTTGTCCACACAGTGGCTCAAGGCAAATTTACATCTCTCTCTGAATAACTGCATGTGGAGTTGTCCGACCAATATGCACAATTACAGTTATGCTCATATTTATTGGCACGGTCTAACAAAACTCTAATTTTGTCTTATAAATCCTAAAAAAAGGTTAAATAAAAGAAAACCACAATGTATATTATGTATTTTAAGCTGCCCTTTCCGATGCAGCAATTGTTTTGATGTTCCTTTTTTGAACTTCGTGGATGTTAAACTCCATCACATTTATAGTTATAGTTACCCGCTGTAACTCCATCTCGGTGTTTGAATTTGCAATTTAGGGAGGGGGAATGGCCTAGAACGTTCAATAAATTAATCATAGTTTTATTCATGAAAAAATTCCCACTTTTTAATTGCATAGCGTTAGCATTTGATATATTTCACTTGTTCTTAGTTACGGAATATTAGAATTAATAACACATTTGGCATTTAGTTTCATTGGTCGTATATTTAACAAATAATAAAGTTGTTAATACGTATGTCTATAAATATTTGGCAGTTAACTACATTGGTGGTATATTTAAATAATAAAGTATGTATGTAAATATGTGTTTTAAGTATATATATATATATATATATATATATATATATATATATATATATATATATATATATATATATGTGTGTATATATATATATATATATGTATATATATATATATATATATTGTATTTTTTATTGATATCCTCCCTATTAATATAAATTTTATCAATATTAATATAGGAATACCTTGATCGTGGCATAGATGTCAATTTTGATCATGGGGTGCAACGGCCACTTCATACTGCGGTTTTAATCAACAACCTTCCTGTTGTTTCCTTGTTAATCAAATATGGGGCAGATGTAAGTTAATTCCAAAATATTTTTAGTTTAGTGATCAATTAGCTATTTAGGTTAATGGTACAGACGGTATTGGACGTTCGCCTCTTCATTACGCTGCAGAAACCGATTTAAAAATGGTTAAACTACTAATACGTCATGGTGCATTTTTGAATATGCGAGATGGTTCTGGAAACATCCCATTACATTTGGCAGTTCTGAATCAAAATAATAACATAATGTCGTTTCTTTTGAAAATGCGAACACACGTCAATATCAAAAACTCTTTAGGAGAAACACCTTTGCTTTATGCAGTTAAAAATAATGATTATGCTGCTGTGAAAAATCTTTTACGGCATGGCGCTGCTTCTTCATTTTCTCCGCCTACAATCAGTCCTTTAATTTCAGCAGCTGTTTTAGTGTCCAGGTAGTAGTAAAAATATACTCATCTTGCAATTTTGTTTTGTATGTCGAAGTATTTTTCTTTTGGCTGATGAGTAGCCATGATAATTAAAAAGTAAATACATCGTTAGGAGAACAGTGGGTTGCAAAATCATAAAAACAATCAGCTTCTATTTGCTAAAAATTTTACTGTTATTCTTATATAGCTTTTACGTTGATCAATCTTGACTACCTTATGCGTTTTATTACCTTGCATATAAGGAAATTTGCAAAAAATCAGAACGCTATTCCTGATCTTTAAAATTGAATTATTTTCATTAATGCTTAGTTTATTGAACTTGTAGCTTTTTATGCGCAGCTGCACTCATAAATCAACGCTAACTTATTTATGTGGCACATTTATGCCCCAAAGCCCAATTTGATTTTCCAATTTCTCAACAAATGAAACTTAAATAGTTTGGAAACTCGAATCTAGACAAACTTAAGTTTATCAAAATATGTCATAAGTGTTTCCCTTCTTGATGGTATGGATATTTTACCTGCTAGACGAATGCATTCAAATTGCCCAAAAATAGAGTTTGTTTCCATAGTTCATTCAAATGTTAACCAAAAGCCACCACTGTGACTCATTTTGAGAAACTGACCTTCATTAAGATGACCCAATTTGGTGAGGGAGTACAATGACTTAGGTATTTTTTGTTATTATCTTTCTCAAAATTGTATGGTAATTTTTTATGTCAAAGTCTATATGTTTACACCATTTGAACTAAAACGTTATATACAAATTTGCTGACATGATGACCTTTGAACCAATTATTATTCATTTTATGCACTCTAAAAGTTTATTTCATGTGTGAAAAATAACAATGTTTACCAAATAATTGGGGCCTCATTATTGATAATTAACCCGTGCCAAATATGGAATTGCTAATTTTGTTAGTCTTCGGCTTATGACTTAGGCCACGGTTAGACTACGTGATTGGTAGCAAGAAAAGAAACAAAATCACGTCGAAACGCCAATTACACTGGGCAACAAATATTCAAAAAATTCTTTTTTCACATAATTTTTTTATTGTTTCTAATAGATTTTTTCCTCCTGATTTCAAATATGTAATTGGATTTCTCATATCATCACTGGTTTGAAAGTTATGAGCAATTTTGAAAGATTAACGTTTTAAACATGCTCTTCACTGATATGACCAAGGTTGTCTCTAAAAAAGTCCAAGTGAGAGTGAAGATAGTGGACCTTTAAGGACATTCGACAGCCCACTGCATGAAAAGCCGAAATCAACTTGTTCCATATAGTTTGGGGCTCTAAAATTACCAAGGAATCAATTGACCACATCCCTAAATGCCTTTTCTCGAGAGGACCCAATGCTTCTGAAGCCAACATGGTTCTTCCTTTGGGTCCAATGAATATACCACCCTTGACTTTAGCTCACTCAACTTTGGAAACATGAGACGTATTTCTTGGTATGTTGTACCGCTACAGTCCAAGGCTGTTTCAAATTGCTTGATGAGCCCCAGTTTAATGTGCAAAGGTGGTAGAAGTACTTTACTTCTATGGACTAGAGCTCTGTTTGAAATGTTATGATGTCCAGGTACCAACAAATCTCTGGTGGGCCATTGAATGCGATGGTAATGCTCTGATTTTGCCTGACTGTCGAATGTCCGACAGAAATAGATGGATAGACATTACCATTATGTAGCAAGACTGATTTCAGACTGTCGATAAACAGTCGCCACTCTGTAGGATCATGCTTTATTCTAATAGCTTCGAATAGACCCTGAATGTCATGACAGAAACAAAGGCTGTCAACCACCTATTAGTACACTGAAAACTCTATATGTCGCGTTCGCTGTACTGTGACTCTGCAATCATCCCCTAGTATATTCCATTCACAAAGCCTGGAAAAGAGAAGCTTGACCCCACACTTAGAGAGCCTCAGATCACGTATTAAGTCATCCAAGTCCTTCTGAGTTGGAATCAGACTGTGAATCAGTGGATTCATCTTCCACACCCTACATAAACGTTATATTAGTCACCAAAAATTTAGCATGGTTATATTAATATTAATATCCATATGTAAAAATATGACAAGCCTCATTTGACAATAAACTCAAAAAAAATAATTACAAAGTATATATAATGGCTTTAATAGTTTAATAGAGCTGGAGGGAGAGGCACTAGAAGGTCATGGCTGCGAGAAACTGGGGCAATCGATGATGGCATCGATGGATAATTGAGAGCCAATCTGCCTTTAGCCTTTCTGTAGTTTGTAATGTCAAAGGAACAGAAATAGCAATCATCCAGATGGTTTTTAGGTTCTCTCCACATCCTTGGAATTGCAAACGGTATAGACTTACGAGAACCCCTAAGCCACCCCTCTGGAGTAACTTGACAGCTATCACAGATTACATGAGGGCCCATGCTTTGTCCTGGTCTCCAATTGGCATCCCAAAATAAAGACGATAAGCCATCCACTATTTAGTTCCTTTTTCAATGTGTCTGGATAACCTTTGCTGCTCACATAGTATCTGCAGACATAGCAAAATCTATCGGGTGAATTCCTACAACTTCTAGTAGCCATGCTTTAATTGCTTTATAACTTAGAATAATATTTAGGTAGGCATGAAATGCTGTAAATCTGAAATACAAAGTTACACCATTTAATTTAATTTTTCAAAATTAAAAAACCTAAGACCTCAATATTTCAATAAATAGTGATGATAGAGAAAAACCAATAACAGATCTGAAATCAACATGAAAAATCAATTAAGAAACAATAAAAAAAAATTGATGAAACAAATATTGTGTTACCCAGTGTTATCTTGGCGTTTCGACGTGATTTTGTTTCTTGCTACCAATCACGTAGTCTAACCGTGGCCTTAACGACTGGTAAATGTTCAGTATTCCGTGAGTGTCCCGGGTTCCCCTGGATAATTTATCTTCAAATATAGTATTTTTATTGTCGTCTTCTAATAGGCGTCCTTTTAATATCTTTAAATTTGAAATTGTTTTATTCTATTCCTCCAAAAATGATACGCTTCCTGGTTACTATTTTTGTGACGTTCCTATCCCATTGAAGCACTACTTACGTGGTATTTTGATTTCCAGTTCTCTTTCATACTATTAAGAAAATGAAAAATTATCGGTATTATCTTTCCCTGGTCAATAAAATTTTATCAAATAAATACTATTAAAGAGTTGGAACAGGAAAAATTACTTTTCGAGAACTGGTTCGAACAGAAATAGTTCAGGAGAATTGTGTTTCGATAAACTAATTATTTCCTTTCTTTCAAAAAATATAATATTTAGTAGGCATTAGCAGCCATTAGATACTGTTTTATAAACAGCTCTAAATACACTCTATGTGGATTAGTAGTATTTTGTTAATCCTGATTTTAAACGGTTATTTGTGAATTAAGTGAAGTGGGCAAAATTTTTAGCATAGACTAATATATATAATAGTTAACTTTATTACACAAAATTTAATTCTCACATCTGGCAGTAATAGCATTAGTAATACACCTATTTGTACAAATGAATCAGTTAATGACAACCAATATTTTAGAAATCGCTGTCATTTGGCTATATTAAACCTTCTAATACATTCCAGTGGCCACATTTTTTGTATAAATTCTGTAAAATCTTTACCCACTGATTCATCCGAAAGGAAATTGTTATCGAAACTTTTGTCATCTCCTCGCTGTTTGAAGGCTCTGTGTGCATTTATAGTTAGGAGGCTGTATAGAAATTGTTTTCATGAATTGGAGATTCCAAAGACATTGAGAAATGAATTATTATTGTC
This sequence comes from Hofstenia miamia, assembly GCA_900660155.1. NCBI lineage: Eukaryota > Metazoa > Xenacoelomorpha > Acoela > Hofsteniidae > Hofstenia > Hofstenia miamia. The sequence continues at coordinate 144,398 of CABFPE010000361.1, forward strand.
TAATAATTAATTTTCGAATAGTTGTAAATATTTGTAAGATTTTGCAATTCTCTAATGTATATTGTACAGTTGTTAAAATGTTTGTTCCAAATATAGAGTAAATTACACCGACGTATATGAATTTTAATAAAAATAATGATTGTGATTGTGCTTTAAGATTTACTATAGAGGAGGGCTAACAAAACAAATGATATATCAATGTATCTAGCATTAATTACAAAATCATCGACATATTTACCCATGATATAATGATGGAAATAAATGTTTATCTAGCAATAGAGAAATTGATCTTGCATGTAAACTATATTCTTGTAATACAGATCTGCTAGTGGATGTTTAATTTTTAGGGATTTGAATTTAATAGCATTAAAATGGGAATTAAAAATTGAATGGAAGTATTAAGTTATAAAATGTTAGTCGTGAATGTTAGGTGGTGCGTGCGTGCGGCTTTTATGAATATGATCTTAAATTATTTTAAATGATCAGAAATAGTACAAATATCTCTTATTCTTCTAGATAGTTGTCTAGTGGAACAACCTCTATAATCTTCACATGTGCATTCTAATTGGTAAATTAGAGCTATTGGTTCCTCGGTTATTAATTAAATTTAGTTCTTAGTTTCTCTGTTCTTTAATCATGTGTGTTTTAGAACATTAGTTATTATCGTAAAATCTAATAATACGTTGCAAAAACTTTTACTGACAATGGTTTTGTAAACCACAATATATTTATATGCATGCTTTTATTAAATTTAAACCTAATAATATTTGAATGAATTTTTATTTTGGTTTCCTCGAATGCTGGTCTGCGGACGATGTATTTTTATAACTTCATTTTAGTTATGTAACTGCAAACTGGAGCTCGTGATTACAGTATGTAAGGTTAGGAAAACACAAGTAGAAATTTTTGAAGCTATATTACGAAGTACTATTACTCCAAAGAGCGATATAGGTCATCGATCGGGTACAACAAGGATTGAAATTTGAATTTTTTAAATTTAGACTTAATAGAATTCTGAAGACGGTCCTAGTAAGCTAGTCACCTGGACCGGATACAAGTTTAAACGGATCTCACCTTTATTTTCAATTTACCAGCTATGTGTATATGCATAACATATTTATAATTCTATGATTGATTGATTTAAGCCTACAATATTCTAAAACCAGAATCAAAGCAAATTGAAGCTTTATTGAGATAAATGTTTACAATTCATTAACTGATAATTTATCTGAATATCGTCATTAAATTCGCACAACACGTATACAAATTACAAAAACAAATCTTCCACGCTCTTGATAAATTACTATAGCACGACTTTAATAACGAGTTATCGTGTAGTCATTGTTGTAAATTTGTATCCTAGCCATTATTTCGCAGAAATATATTTTTGCTTAAGTTAAAGATGATTTGGGGTACTTTTCGTACCCAAGAGCTCTTAATTCTTTAACAGTTGTGAATGATTTAAATGAAACTTGCTTATATTTAATTAATTTTATTGAAAAACCATATTTAAAAGTTACAACAAGATTTGAGCACAACTACCTGAAGTATTGTTGTATACTTCGTAAACACGGTTTGGGTACTTTTAGGACCCCAGATATTTAGCCTCAATCAATTGACTCTTGCATCTTGAAAAATAGCGTGAGCTACTCAATATTCAAACTTAAAATAAATAAATGAATAGCCTTGTCTAGGAACGGATTTTAGAACGAGCTACCTCACAGCCTTCTATATAGTAGGCCTTGGTAATCGACAAATAATAAAATTGGAATTTTTCACTGTTTGAAAAAAGTTATTGATTTGGAACATGACATAGTTCACCACAAATTGTATCTACAGATTCTCCAAAGTGAATAAAACATTTTGAAGAAAAAATAGTTTACAAAAGCTTTATTGTAGACGGAAATAGCTTTTCTTGCTCCATGTGAATAAAATTAAATACATGCATATATTTTATATAAAAAGGCAAATTTAGCCTGCTCAATAGTTAGATACGATTAAGCTATTCAGGTAAGGATTAAAAACAGAATTCATGATCAGTGCACATTGGGATAGTGCGTTGGTAAAGAGGTTATGAAATGTCTTCATGCATCCCCAAGGCTATAATAGATTACCACGCCCATTTATAGAATGCATTATTTTGGATCATTCTAAAAATAATTGAAAAATGTCATTGCATTCTTTGGTACCATCTTAGAACTACTGAAACTATCGTGAGAATCATAACAAATGAAAACCAGCAACGCTGATAGATTTACAATGAGTACTCAACAATATTTTTGTTTTTATGATTTGTATGATTAGATTACATTAAGATGTTGAAGGATTAATCGGACGTAGTTTTTTCTTGGCCTTTCATGCAATGTATGTGTATATTACTTGAGATAAATTCTAAAACGTCCTGAAAATGGTCGACAGTATACTCGCAAGTTAATGGTTATTGTTGTTGTTGTTTATTAAAAAAAGAAATAACATATAATTTTAAGATTATAGTAATTTTACTTATTTATATTCATTTGTAGACACTTTTTCCCATACCAAAGGCTGTAAATGACCGTAGTTTTTGGTACATCTTGAAGCAGAAATAGTATCGAATAATAGCAAAATCAATACAAAATTATTACTAGCCTGCATTAGTTTGTTGCAGACAAACTCCAGAATAAACTGATAATAAATATGGAAATTAATTAAAATATACTTTGGGAAATTAGTAAAAATTTATGGCCGGAACTTCACCAAGGAGTTCATTTATTTAATGAAGACGATGCAGAAATGATACTAACAAAACTAAATTCAATAGATGACAACATAAAATATACAATGGAAAAAGGACTTAACATTTTCAATTTTCTGAACGTGAACAGCAGCACAGCAAATGGCTTTGTTAAAGGAATTTATAGAAAGCCATCCGATACAGGTTTAGTTTTAAATTTCAATTCAAATTCAAATGTAGCATACAAAATAGCACTAATTAAAGAAGCAATACATCGAATTTTTGATGTCTCAAGTTTTTATGAAATCATAAAACCAAGAAATAATCAAACTAAAGTCGAATCTGAAGAAAAAGTAATTTTATTAACAAATATATTAAAGAAACAAGGGATGAAATATTGAACAAAACAGGAAAATATTCGAATAATTTTGAACACATTTTTAAAATTGAATATAAAGGGAAGCACACAACAGATGTTATTAATCGAATACGAAGAATAAATTATATTAAAGAAAATGTGAGATTTGTTTATACAACGCGAAAGCTTAGTCAACACCTAAAATTAAAATCAATTGCACCTTTGGTGAGAACTATATTGGATATAGTAGCAGACAACTAAGCAGAAGAATAATATAACACGAAACTAAGTCAACAATATCAGAATACCTAAGAAAATGTGGATTAAATTATGACATCAAAATTTTAAGATCAACCATCCCCCGCAACTTACACCTCTAATCAACGTTTAATTATATATAATATCTTTTAATTAAAAAATGCATATTTAGAGTGAAAATTTTGTAAATTGAAGATGCTCTAGTTTTTACTAAAATTATATTAATGCGAGAGTTGCCCTTTAAATTTGAGCTGACATTCACAGCAGAAAAATTGTAATTACATTTCTTGGGCTTTTAAATGCAAAATTCTGTTTTTACAATAACAACATATCTTTAAATTCTCATGTACATATACATTCAACTTATAAGGAATATAAATAATGCATCTTTCTTCATATGAGCTTTGTTATCACAGTTGTAATTGTTTTGTTTCTTGGTTACATTTATACACTACGTGTAGATATATGTTAATAAGTATTTTTACCTTAGTGTTCTTGAGTTGCACAACTTATTCCATAATTAGTCAGATAATTGATATTTTCTTCTACATTCATATTTTCAACTTCTTAAATAATGTATAATTTTTTCATTTCTCGTTGTGTAGTCCAATTTGTTCTATAGCGATATTGAACAATTTATGAGTCCCTTCATTAGTTTTCTATTATTCTTTGTTTTGTCAAATGTAATTTTCCTTTAATTTTAAACGATTAGAAATATTCGAATTCTTTTCCAAAATATCGATAAACATCTAATATTTTGAAGAGCTTCTAATGATTTTAAATGGGTATTTACACATTGTTTCCTTTTTATTTTTGTTAATAATTATAGTTATTCCCCATTTAAACACTTTCTCCAATTTCGATTTTGCTTTTTACTTTAAGTTTGTTAGTAAACAAGATGAGTACAAAAAATTGGATAGGAAAAGTCATCGAAAGAGTATTGCCCTCCATTATATTGGTATGAACTTTCCAATTTTTTGAATTGATTTCATATCACATGCCATTTTCTTTATGATATTGTTACCTCGTCTTCCAAATTTAATTTATTATCAACTACTACTCCAACATATTTCATTTTTGGTGATTCCTGATTGACGTTGTCACATATCTTAATACTTTCTAATGTTGATTCATATTTTCTATTTTTTAATTACCATTTATATAGTCTCTTCAATATTTTTACTAATTATTATTAAAAAAGGATTTCATTGTTTCAACATTTTCTTGTAAGGTTAAAGTACCATTACAATAAATGAAATTATCAACTGCAAATTGTGCATGATTACTATTAATGTGCTGATTCATATCATTTGCATATAACCTAAATAGTCATGGACCCAGTACTGTTCCTAGCGGTACTCCATGGTTTAGTTCTAATGAATTTGGTATTTCTTCTTTGAATTTACCATACGGGCTAGTCTATTACTTAAATAACTATTCAATAACTTTATTAAGGAATCACTAAAATTTTAAATCTGCTTTAACTTTACCAATAGATTAGAATGGTTTTTGAATTAATTGCCTTTGAATTATCTAATGATACTATCTATATTTTTTCATTCCTATCTGTTTTTACTTGATATTTAATCAAGTAATAATTTTCAAATAGTATGCTATGATTAATAGAATCGAAATCCTAGATTATCCGGGAAGTAAATACGCTTTATGCAATGTCGGCAGTAATTTTAAGAGTCCATAAAGAAATGGCTGAAGGACTGTTCGAATCGTCGGTTTTCAGCTTATGAATTGATTTCATAACTGCTTGAGAAACGGAAAAAAAATTAGGGTGTAAAGACTTTGTGAAAACTTTTTAGTACTTTATTTGGGGCCATTGTAATTTCCTAGTTTAAAAGTCTTGATTCAATATATATTTCAAAACTGTCAGTAAGGCCGCGCGCAAAACGATTCAACTTATGAAGCTGTGATTTCTCGTGTCCAGAAAAAGTAAACAAATTATGAAAATCATTTATGCGCAAACGAAGCAATTTTGGTTCTTAAATTATTATAGCATACAAACTCAAGTGACATCATTGCAATACCTTTAATGTTATTATAATCAAGATTAAAACTCAATGTCACGGCAAAAATAGAGGATTAATATCTGAATATTCTTTAAATATTTGTATTTACGTGATGTTATATATTTAAATTGACTATGAAATTTCCAATTGCCCTTTTCCAGTGACTGCTAACTAAAAAAATTTTTGTATTCAAATATAGACTTATAATAAACATCAATGTCTATATGCATATTTAAGTGAATTTCCACTATTATTTAAAAAAATCAGGAATGCAATTTATGATGCAGCTATAATGCAAAATAAGCTTTAAAAGATTGTTATCTCATCTAAATGCAGTTAAGAATTTTAAATCGTATTGTAAAATTACATTTTAGTTTTTTCAGTATTAAATATATAAAGGGGTATTTTGTTCGGTATAACCATTTTTATTACTGGACATTGTTTTCGCATCAATCCGGGGATTATTGGGATCTATAAATTTGGAAAACAACTAAAATCTTAAAGCAACATATTTTGCGTTTTTGAATAGCTGTAATATGGTATGCTTTTATATTGCTAAGAGTTGAAATATTTAAGAAATTGTGGCTAAATAATAAGTTTTATGTAGAGGTGTGCGGGATCGACACCTGCTTCCGATTACGCATCTGTTTCCACAGGAATTGGGAGCAGATATCGGCACTAAAATTACTACTTCGCGACCAGATACCTATATCTGTTTGATATCAAGTATTCTCACCCTCGTATATTATACATTAAGCATTCTATTTACTTAAAAATAAAACACCTAACATTAATTTCACCTGTTACTTGGATATGGTATTCTTCAACCAAATGTTTTAGTTGGCTATTTTAGTCACTTTGAATATTTTCGTTGTCAATTAAAGAAATTGTATGTGATAGCAAAATTAAAGACGCTAATAACAACCGGGACCAAAATTAACTCCCGCACACTTCTAGTTCTAAGCCTTAGCGATTTCGCAAATGAATTCATTTAATTATCAAAAACGAATATTAGAAAAATCTATAATGTTTTTAACACTAATACTAATATTCTGCAGCGCTATCTATGCCATAAGATTTTTTAAACTGAGCCAAATAATAAAGTAGAAATATTTATATAAATTCCAAAAAATAATTAATCCAAAGTGCGTAGAAAGACTATTATTCAACTGTGCGTTGGTCATATGTGCTTTCTTGTTTAAAAAATGTGTTGAGAGTGCGCGCAAACGAAACGATTTTGTTGTCTACCTACTTGAGAAGCTGTATGTGGAGGGGTCTCAGGTGCGAGTCAAACAACTGTTGGCAACTAGTTGCAAAGTCAATTATAACTGCACGCAAACCATACAACTTTGAAATTACCACAAAATTTAATTATTTTATCAACAAAAGTTGAATCGTTTGCGCTTTACCTAAGATTGTTTCAATTCTGATCTTTTGTCGGCTGGGACTGGAACAATTAAACAGCCTAACCGCAAACCGTACAATTGATTGTTTATATTATGGAGAAAACTGTCGAGATAGACTCGAAAGATCGGCTATTAGAATTTATTGATGTATTGCTTGAAGAATTGCATCTGTAAAATTGTTTATACGACTATTTGAAACATAGATGTTTTATTTTAAAAGGAATAAAACAGCAACCCGCAATTTGGAAGCAAACCGCTGATTTAGATGAATTATAATTAGTGATTTCATGCATTAGTTCCCATTTTGCATTTAGAAGACGCAAGAATTTATTTTTGATGAATTTATTTAATTCCCCTACGAGATTGAATATTCGAAGCATTGGTAACCTTTTAATATGTGGCAAAATTCTCTAGAATTCAAAAACTCCTTATATGCTTTGTTCTTTTCGCGAATCAATGTAAGTGTCAGTTATCCAACGTTTATTGAAAGCAGTATTGCTTGCTTTAGATTTTGTACTGTGCTTAGCCCTTATTTTCTTTTCAGAACAAAATCTGTTTAGACAAAATTATAAAATGTTTAAAAAAAATTTCCAGCATTTTATTGAAAAAATATACAGAAAACTAATTTTTTGATGAGAGGGATGTGTTAAAAAAAGTTCAACAGTAACTCAACTTCTTATTTTAATTGATCAATTGTACTCCGATTTTGATGGAAATAAGTCATGTATGATATTGTATCTTGACTTTAGTAAAGCTTTCGATAAAGTTCCACATGGACTTCTTTTAGAAAAGCTGAGTAGATTGAATGTTCCACATAATTTTCTACATTTAAATGCATCATATCTACTTAATAGAACTCAACAGATTATTATAAACAACACGAAATCTGAATTGCTTCCAGTTACTAGTGGTGTACCACAGAGATCTGTGTTTGGGCCTCTACTTTATATTTCCTTTATTAATGATTTACCTGATCAATATATTGATACAATGCCATTCTTATTTGCTGATGATACAAAGATAATAGGTCATAACTCCATTGAGTTACAATCAAATCTAAACCTGTTTTTGTTGTGGGCAAAAGAAAACAGAATGGAATTTAACTTTGATAAATTTCAACTATTACTATTGTCTCCAGAAACTACTATTCAGCTAAGTAATGATGTAAGATTAGTTTCTTCATTTTCAGTTAAAGATCTTGGAGTTACCATCTCAAATAACTTTTATTTGAGTGAACATATATTAAAGAAGTTGAAATCATGTAACAAGTCTTTTATTTCCATCATAAAAACTATACCATTCAATACTAACTTCAAAATAAAAAGGAATTTCTATAATTCATTGATTTTACCAGGTTTTCTTTATACTTCCCCAATTTGGTATGCAAACAAAAGTGATGCAAATCGTTTAGAAAAATTTAAAAGAAGATGTTCTCGTTGGATGATACAACAAGAAAATTACAAATCTCGATTAATTCTATTAAATATTTTGCCTATCTCTTTTAAACTTTTTCTCTTTAATAAGCTCTTAAACAATAAGTTTGATTTTAAAATCTATAACTTTGTATGCTTTAAGACTCTACATTGTTCAAATTTAAGAAGTTCAAATCACATTATCTTTGAAAGCAAAATTTGTAGAAAATCGAAGACATTTCAATATTTTTCCATCAAGTGGTTCCACTAGCAAATTTCATTCATTGGAAAACCTCTATTAATCTTCTTAGTGCACCAAAAGATGTAAACCATAATTTAAAAGACTTTTTTGGAAGTTTTTCAAAGCAAATTATACCATTGAAGATCCTTGCATCCATTATATCGTCTGCCCTTGTAATACATGTCGCTTAAAACAAGTGCTAAACTTTTATTAATGCAGTCTAATATATCTGTTAGGTTAATTTTTGTTTAAATAATAGTCTCTTAATAATAATCATAAGAGTCAGAGCAAATTTTTTGCGCAATATATGTATACAAAAAATCTATAAACTAACACATGATAAAAAATATAACATAAAAAACTACAAATTAATATGTACAATATATAATAATATAATCAATGTTTGAGTGAATGTTTGTGCAAGTGCTCAATGTTGGATGTATGTTTCGAATGCATGAAGTGCATTACAGTCCCCTAATGTATACTGTTTTATTAGAAGAAATTGTTTCACTTTTTTTCTAAACTTTTTATAGTTTTTTTCTATTCGTGTTTCATAATCTAAATTATTCCACAATTTAATTGATATGTGATGAAAGCCATTATAATTTTTATCCAAACACAAAAATTTTTGCGATTGCTCGTTTAATTTAATATAGTCATTAAGGAAAAGGAGAGATGTTTGTAGAGATTTGAATTTAAATAAGATAGATAGCATATGCAGATGAATTTGGTATAACGGAAATAATTTTTTATATTTATTACGATATACTGATGCTTCGTCATGCTTTTGTG
>CABFPE010000361.1:165782-202610 GCA_900660155.1 Hofstenia miamia
CCAGGCCAAAGGCCACCCCACTCGACCAATCACAAAAAAAGTGGAACAGACTTCTACCCACCTCTCGACCAATCAGAAAAAAGTGGAACAGACTTCTAGTCCCTTCTACTACTTATTGGTTGATTTGAGTGTGCAATAATTTACTAAAGGGGTGCTTTATTGAGATTGGCCTACAATTTTTTGCAATGAACGGATCTCTATTTTTAAATAAAGGTGTTATATCTGACTTTTTCATTTGTATTTTAATCAAAAACCAGATGCATTGTCATGTTTTTGCGTGAAATTGAGTGTTTTAAGAAGATGATAAAGATATCTAACTCCAGAAGCCATTTCTTTAAATTTAGTCATTAAGAATTGGAATTTCAACACCTAAATTGTTAATAGACTCGTTTGCTTTATTGGTTCCTGATTTATGTTAAGTTGTATGTTTTTTTGAGATTTATGTATATCTTAAGAGAGAATATTATAAATTGTGTTTCTTCAATATTTACTTTCAGTTAATTATTTGAGAAATAATTTGTTAAATCTTCAATGTCATTTTGGAGATTGTTAGTTGCATTAAAGGCATTTATATCCAGAACGTAGATTGCAAATAGAATGGGACCAAGAGTGGTGGCTTGTGGAATACCTCGGTCACTAATATATTTTTTGATTTTTACCATTAAGTATAACTCGTTGTTGTCGATTTTTAATGAAGTTCATTATTAAATTAATTGATTTGTCATCAAAATAAAAATAAATTTGTTTGTCTTTCAATATGTCAAAATTCATAGAGAGAAAAGCTTTGCTCAAATCAAGAAGGGCATCACAGCTATATTTAGGAGAAAATTAGATTTTATTTGTCCTGATATTGATAAAATTGCATCCTGTGTGCTATAACCATTGCGAAAACCAATTTTTTTCGAGAGAATGTTTGGTTCTTTCAAATATTCGGTTATTTGATTATTTAGTAATTTTTCGAGCAAAGGATGACTAATGCAAATGGGTCTATAATTTTTTTGTATAAAGGGTAACATTTTCTTTGTATAAAGGACTTATGTCGGATTATTTAAATATTTCCAGATATTCGTTGTCAATTATGCATTGGTTAAGTGCGAATAGCAAGTGTTCACTAAAAATATGAAAAAACCCTTAACAATAAAGATTGGAAAGTTATAAGAAACAGTCGATTTATTTTTGTCTCACTCTTTTATTATGGTTTCTAGTTCACCAATATTTGCGAGTTTAAAAGAAAAGTACGTTTTTGCTGGATATTGAAGGATATTTTTAATTTTATGTTGGGGAAAATTGAAATTTCAAGTTCATAAAAGATTATATTTAGGTGGTCTATTATTCTTGTTTTTTTTGTTTTAGTTTGGCTTATCAATACTTAATTCGCTAATGTCATTTGAAATCTGTTTACTTTTGAACCGAGCTTTATGAATGTATCGTCGAAAAACCTTTTCTGTTTTAAAGCAGACTTTTTATTTCTTAATTGTTTAATTATTTTCTTTGATTCTGTTTTAGGCAGATCAAATAGTTTTATTGTAATGTTTACTTGTTTGTGTATGTCACTGTCATCGGCATTTGTTAAAGCAAATTTGCTCGTTTTTAATTTTACTTTTTGGGTTCTCTATTAATTGCATTGCAAATTTCTTTTGAAATATAATCATACAAGATCTAGATTTTAGAATATATATGTAGTCCAACGATATGTCTGGGTAACTTAGATGATCCCTTGCATAAAATATTTTAAAATGATTAGCATTAGTAGTTATACAGTATTACTTATATATACATGTATGTATATATATATATATATATATAATTTATATATGCAAAGTGCAAGGTCGCTTAATGATTTAAGCACTAAGGATTTAAGGAAAAATGAGTCTGAATTTGTTAGGAAATACTCAATTAAATTTTCCTGTCTTGTAGGGCAGTCAATATTTACACAGCGAAAGTCGTATGTGACACAAAGTTCTTTTAACGATTGTTTTTCAAGTTTATTAAAATAATTTTTATTAAAGTCACCAAATATGTTTGTAGAATAGTATAGGTCATTTATTTCAGAAATTTCATTTGACTTAAAATTTAAATAGTCAATGTGATAATTTATATTTGGATTTTATGTGATATTAATCAGTTCCTTATGCATTTATTTTCAAATGATATAATTTCTATTCATAGTGATTCAAATATATCGTGGTTTGATTCATATTCTAACGTAAACTCTGATTTTAAACATTTTGGAATAATATCATGAGTCCGCCATCTCTACCCAATCGGCTTTTTATGAAAATGTCAAAATAATGTCGGTCAGGATTAAACAAATTAGGATCAGTGTCATGCTGTAACCAAGTGTCAAGAATTAAGAATCTTACATTTTGATCTATGTAATTTATTAGGTTAAAAAATCGATTCTGTTTGAAATGAGACTTCTAGCATTGAGATAAACGAATTTATAGTTATTGCAGTAATTTTTTATTTTTTTTTCTATTTGCGATTCTTCTAGTAGTGGTCCTGGATTCAGTTTAATATCTCCTGCGAGAAATAATCGTATGAAGTAAGAATATTTATTGACGTGATTAAGAAATGTACTGAATTTAACTGTATATGCGTTATATATTAAATGCGGACGTTTTGAGGCGTGTGGATGTGCATTTATACAATATAAAGGTACATTTTGTAACAAAATATAGATGACTAAATAATTTAACTTTTTTCTGTCAGATAAAGGAGGTGTCGAAAGAAGAGCTCAACGATTTGAAGAATTGGTAGGTTTGAAATAGTTGACATGTGGAATTCGAAATGAAGAACGAGAAATTAAACGAAGTTGGAAGAATCCTTTTAAGAGTTGAGTGATACATGTATGAGCAATGCCTTGACGAGATAAGTGGATTCCATCACCAGCGAAATATATACATATATATACGGGCTTTGGGTACAAAATTTTAACATATCTACAAGGTGCTGGATACAAAAAAATCTATATGAACGCTAGATACTATAGGAGGGGGGCGCTGGATACGAGTCAAAATAAATTTTTTTTGAAAAAACCTGAAACTCATACATAATAAATTAGACACCTATTCCAAATGCGCAATAAAAACATTTTTGAATAAAAAAATTAATGATTCTGACTTTCCATCAAAATATGTATTTTGGGAAATTCCAGCTAATAGGGGTTGAAAAATGTGAAAACACAGGGTGAGGAAAAGAAAGGATGCTATAGTAAGTCAAAAGCAGAGAAAAATCAATTATAGGCAGAAGAAAATGCATGAAAATACTAAATATAGAAAACTGGGACTGAAGCTGAATCAATTAATTTCTAATGAAAACAGTGCCTGGTAGAAAACAGAAACACTGGTCACGACAGAACAGGACCAAGCAATTAGCGTAAACAAGGTGAAGAAACATGTGACCACAAAAGCTACGATAAATTGCAAATGCAAGCTATTGTAACAGATTAGATAATCAAATAGCAGTGTCAGAAATTAAAACGGAACTAGTACCATTCAGGTGTAACAAAGTTGGTCATAAGTAGTAAGAGAAGGAGGCCACATTGTAACACCCTGAAGTTCTCGTAACACCTGCGGCTATTTGCCATGTGGAAATGAAGCGATGCTATTTGGACGCTTTCTAGTGACAAAATGTTTTTGACAAAACTAAGTTGAGCGAATGAATTTTTTGATGAAATTTTTATTTTCGATTTCTAGGATTTGGGCAAAGTGATATAATCGATGACAAGAAATCTTTTGACAAAATTAAATTGAGCACAATAATTTTAAACAATGTATTTTTGCTAATATATGTGACATTGTTAGCTGACTAATTGGGGTTTTACACCACGTTTTGTGATAATACATTGTTGACTAATGGTTAATTTCTTATCCATAAAAATTCCATGCAGTTCTAATAATTAACAATCAATGCAATTTAATTCACTATTTTCTATACATTACATGCAAAGGGTTACATTTCCACTTTTTCAAATACGTTGCTATTTCATTGTACAAAATTCCACACGTTCTAATGATTAACATATGCAATCATTGTAATTAATTAGTTTTTCAGAGGTCTATACATTACATGCAAAGGTTTACATTTCGTTTCTTTCAAATGCGCTGCTATTTCATTGTAAAAATTCCATGCAATTAATTCGATTTTTGCTAATATCCAATATACAAAACGGAAAAATATTCGCCATACTTAAACATTACAGACATATGAAATATAGACTTACATGATAAAGGCAATTGCGTCTTCATTTTTTCAAACATTTTGCTGTTTTTCATTGTAAAAAAATTCCATATGTTTCTAATGATTAATATCTGCAATCATTGTAATTAATTCGTTTTTGCCAATATTTCCTATCTATAAAATATTCCATGCATTTAATTCGTTTTTTGCAAATACAAAACGGGAAAATATTCACTATACTTAAACATTACGGGCATATGAAATATAGACTTACATGATAAAGGCAATTTTCTTTTCAAATAAATTATACATGTGACGCTATTAGTAGGATTTATACATATACATGCTTTCATTAATACATTATTATGATATTAGTTTTACACAATGGTCTTTTCTTTTCATTTCTTTTTAGTTTATATGGATTTCAGAGTTGTACGCATTTGCTGACTGTTACATCTTTTGCTGAATTTGCTGGGTTTTTTCAGTTGTATTTGGTTTATGACTCTTGCTCACAGTCGTGTTGATATCTTCTTCCATTGTATTGTGTAGTTGCCATAGAAATGAGACTATGTTTTTCCAGGCAATTCACCATTCTTCTAGTTGACATATTGCTACAGACTTGATCCCCCTTTACTGGATATGATTTCCGATCATTAAATTAATCAACTCCATATTGAGATTGCCTTCTAGACATATAAATGCTTGTAAATAGTGTATTATTCACATGTAAAAAATATAGGCGCATGGTATTTCAAAGATAGATTGCTAAGAATTTTGAGAAAATTGCAAAACTAATATTTTGTAAGTGTAGGAGCTCTACAATATCAGCCATATGCCAAGTTTTAGGTCAAATATTGCTAAAAAATTAACAAATATTAATATGTGCTCAATTAAAATACAAGAGTTAGAAACAAAAAATATTAAGAGCACGTGAAATATTGCAAATTAGTACAAAGAAAACAAAAAAGATTAAGTGTTGAGGATCAAAGGCATCCCAATGTTTCTATGTGTAGACATATTTCAAGATCTAAACCAAAGCTCTAGCTTTACATGTATTTTGAGATTGAAATCGATGCAAAGTATCAGATCACCACGGCTAACAATTCAGCTAAGATATTTCCGCCATCACTTCATTTTAGATTGTTGACTATGACTCCATGATAATATATGAATTCAACAAGTCAAATGGTTATGAATTGGCTTAGACACGTACTACTTAACGCCATGTTACTCAAGATAGCAAACAAATTGCTTAAAAATGGTTCAATTATTGATTGAAATGGGAAACTTAATAAGTGTTCAAGGAATAATTTCACCCCAACACTTTCATGCAAATTCTAAGTGTTGAATAAAAACCCAAATTTAAATGCATATTTGGTAAAATTCAACTATAAATGTACTTGTATAATAAAAAACCGTGAAACTAAAGCATCCATTTCATATCTGATCATAAAACATGGCTAAATTGACCAAGCTTTCATTTCAGTTTACCCTGTTCAACCAGAATAACTAAAAATTTGACATATTCTTTATCATAATTTGACAGAAATTGTTTTCTAATATAGTTGGCTGCAAAAAAATGAGACTGAACACCTATTTTTTCACGCTTTGTGGAAACGTATTGAGACGCTTTAGAGGAAAACTATAAAAATAAAAGACAACGAGAATTTTGGGAACCCTAAAATGGTCAAACAATAAAGTTAATTAATTAAACTGGTACTTTGTAATTATTTGAAAACTCTTACCAAACAAATTGTTTTTTGCTTTGCAAAGTTTCTACTTGATTTCTTCGGAATGGAAACGTTGAAACATCTTGAAAACGCCTTTGCGACATCGCAAATTTCTCGATCAACTTATTTTCAAAAGCTGAAAAAATTCGACAAGGAGAATCTCTCAAAAGAAGAAAAGGAAGTGGACGCCCTCGAAAAATTATTGGAAAATTCATTCAGAAAACAGTCGCAATTGCTCTCAAGAATCCCTACATTTCTGGGAAAAAAATTGCAAACCGACTTCAAACTGAAGCCGAAATCTCTGTGCATGAAACCACAGTTCAGCGAACACTGAAAAAAAGTGGAGTTACAAAAATTGGCAGAAAAAATCGACTTCTAATTACAAAAAAAATTTCGTGAAAGATTGGAAAGACTACACTTTTTTCTAGTCTCATTTTTTGCAGCCAACTATAAAACATTTTCAATAGTGTCAACACATTGTCTGTTTAGTACAGTTGACATCATCCTGTATTGGTGAATTATCCCATTATTCATTTTTATACAGCGAGTACGAGTTTACTATGTTATGTAATTATTATTCAGTAGACAACATGCAATGTAAATAGTAGCTTATTGGCCAGTACATGTACAGCTTATAAATTTACATTTGCTTCATTGGCTATTCTTCACATTTTTAAGCGAGAAGAAGGCTTAAATAACATAATTGGGAAATATAAGTGCAGTATCTTTGGGCTTTTAAAAAGACTGATGAAAATATCTAAAGATGCGGGTTTCAATTGTAGAAACGATTCTCTCCTTAATTACTTATGGATGTGCGGAGCACCAACTTAATCTCATTGACTAGGACTTGCAGCCTGACACCGCAATACACAATTGCCAAGTATTTTCGGAATACTCTGATAGAAATAATAAGAGTCAAAGCAAATTTATTGCTGTAAATAAATGACAGTAAAAAAAGCTACAAACTACAAATACATGTATTTACAAAATAATAATAAAATATATATAGAATAAATGTGTGTGTGTGTGTGTGTCTATGTGTGTGGTGAGCTCAGTGTAAAAAACCAGTAAATGTGTTTAGCATGTTTGTGTCTCCGATTGTATTTTGTCGATGTAAAAGTATGATTTTTAATTTTTTTCTAAATTTTTTGTAATTTTTTTCTATTCTTATCTCATTTTCTAAATCATTCCAAATATTAGAGGCTGCTCGGTGAAAACTAGGATAGGAAATACTGCTACAAATAAACTTATGTGATCGAAGATTTACTTTTAAGTAATTATCAAGAAAANGTAAATGTGTTTAGCATGTTTGTGTCTCCGATTGTATTTTGTCGATGTAAAAGTATGATTTTTAATTTTTTTCTAAATTTTTTGTAATTTTTTTCTATTCTTATCTCATTTTCTAAATCATTCCAAATATTAGAGGCTGCTCGGTGAAAACTAGGATAGGAAATACTGCTACAAATAAACTTATGTGATCGAAGATTTACTTTTAAGTAATTATCAAGAAAAGAAATTGATTGTTGGCCATTTTTATACTTAAATAAAATTGAAGCTGTATGGAATTGTACTTGATATAGCGGGGATAATATATTATACTTTCGTCTGTATTCACTAACATGGTCATGCTTACGTGCAAAATTTAATGTTTTTAATGCCCAACTAAAAGTTTTTGATAATAAATAATAATAATTATAGTAATTTTAATAATAATATTAATAATAATAATATTTGATATATAATTTTTAACAACACAAAAATTTTGATTTGTACTCTTATTTGCAATAATGTGTGTATTCGCCTAATTCAATTTGATTTTAAATTAAGAATTGTCATTACCCTTTATTCTTAAATTCAATGCCATTCAAAAGATTTTTCAGCAACTAATTTATGAATGACCTTGTTCTCAATTAAAGGAATTTGTTTTGTTATAGGTAGTTGAATTAAATACCATGCAAATAAATATGAAAATTTCATCAAATTAAAACATTCTTTAATATAATGAAATCCATTGAATTTGGTATTACATTCTGTAATGCTTTATTAGATTTTTTAACATGGGTATAATTGTGAAAGTGGATTACTTTTTATTCGATTGTTAGCAGGCATTGCATATGTATAACTGGTTAGCATATACATTACAAGCATATTTAAATTACAATTTTAAGTCAATAAAAAATTGTGAGAAATTTGTAATGTAAGTAATGTTGAAAAATTGAGAAATGTATTTCGTTATGTATATTAGTAAATGTAATGGCAAATAAACTACAAGACTTAATCTTGAAATACATTCTAAGAGGGTGTATCACCACGTATAATAATAATAATAATAATAATAATAATAATAATAATAATAATAATAATAATAATAAAAAAATAATAATAATAATAATAATAATAATAATAATAATTAAAATAAAAATATTAATAATAATAATAAAATTAAAAAAAAATNAGTCCTTTAATGTATCTTTAAAATCTTACCTTTCTTGAGTTGTTACATTCAGTAGTTCAAAAGTAATATGCCTTTTTTCTAGTCTCATTTTTTGCAGCCAACTATATGAGAATCATCAACCATAATCTAAAATGTAGAGCTGAAACGTCAATTTTCAATAGATATTATTCATTAAATAAACAAAGAACTTTAAAGATAAAATATTTCATTATTTATTTTCTGAAATTTTTTACTGAATTTCTTTATTTTTACAAAATTCATTGCTTCATTTTCTTTTTTGATCTGTGTTGTTTAGCGATTTTAATCTTCATGGAAACTAAAACATGGCGTTTTGGTCAAAATAAATTTGTATAGAATTGGCTTAATTTAGTAAGAGATTATTTGATATGATATTTTAGAAATAACTAAACAAAATTCTTATTCTTTTGTCTTTATTGTGATGATAATAGAATGATCAGATAAATCCCCATTGTTTTACCATCATTTTGTTCAAATTTTTTACACTTAATATTCATGTAGCATTCATTTTTTTCTGCAACAATTGGTTGTGATGATAGTGATTTTTCAACCACCTTCTCCATGTGGAAGCGTGGAAATCAAAAAACCTTTATGATAATATCTCTTAGAGGGTACAATGCTTTAAACAAAATTTGTTATAATATTTGATAGTTTCTATAATAACACCATCTTCATGTAGAAGACTGAGAATCAAAAACCAATTATGTTTTCAATTAATAACATTTGGGACTTCTCTGTGTGGAAGAGTGGAAATCAAAAAATGTTTTTGCTTTCAATTAATGTCCAACTGAATTTGTAAGAAACACAAGGAGATAAATCGAATGATACTTTAGCCATAGAATTGAAATTCGTAACTGATCCATGAATCTAACCATTTTTCATTACAAATGAGCCCATCCTTATATCAGGTCGGGCTAGGTGCACTAGTTTCTCATGTCAATTATTAATCTACATCAATCTAGTTAGTAAATATTGTATAAGCGTGAGTTCCCCAAGAGCTTTTGATGCTGAAAATTCTCTTTATGTAGGACTTTGCAAATTGACTTTTTCCAAATTGAATCAAATTTCAAATCAAATTAGCCCACATTTGAAACAAATTTAATGCCGAATTGCCTAAATTCAAGACTTGAAATCTGAAGAGTTTACAAAGTTTTTCTGCAAAATTAACAAATAGTTGCAAACAGCCACTGTTCTGAAATTGTGTTCAATTATTTTACTAAACATGGATCATGAATTTTAATGTTCCTATTCAATGATTTTTAAATTACTTTATTCAATGAATTTAGTTTCAAAGCTTTGCAAGTCTTAAAGTCTTATACACCCTGCTTTCTATAATAACTAGTAGAGGCTAACCTGTTGTTTGGTGTATGTTTCTATGGCTTAACTTGTTATTAGAACCCCAATTTTTAGAGAGGGAGAGAGAGAGATATTAAGAGCCATTCCAAAGATGGGAATTAATAAAATGTAAAATGAGAAAGTTGAAAATTCTAGGGAGTATAAAAAACTGGGAATCTAAAAAGTCATAAAATTACTTTTTGGAGAATTTGGAGCAGATACTCTGATTAATACAATATACTTTGTAAGTCTTGACTAGCAAAGTTAAATTTGAGCACCATAACAGGGCCAAGCAAATTGTGAAGAAATAAAAGTAGAAATTTGCTTAGTAGTGTTTCTATTGCGCTTTTTTTGTATAGTACTTGTCTGCAAAAATTCAATTATTTTCCTGCATCTATTAATTAAACTACTCCTAAGTGATTATCTTTTTCTTGAATGCACGATAAAAAAAATTTTGTAGTATACATGTACAGATGGAAGAAATATGAGTATGCAACTAAGAAAGAGCTTTGATTTCATTTCGTTCCAAATTTACAATTTCTCACTAACAAACTGTGTACATAAACAACCAGTAATATATGAACTCCAAAATCATACAGCAGAAATATTTGGAATTTTGTCTAATGTGTCATTAAAAAATGAAGATCTTCATCCAGAAATTGCAAATTATAGTTGGAATGAGAAAAAGAAGACTCTTACATTCCAGTTTTCAAAGAATTTTCATTTTCTTGATCTTAGAAAAAGCTTATATTATTCATATTCTGGAAAGAAACGTTTTTCCCCTTTTCAAACAGAATTTAAAGAAACACCAACAGCATTTGAATTAACGACAAATCTAACATTTCAATATCCGAAGCTGTTTGTTAAATTTGTTCCGAATGGATGGAACATGGAAATATTTATTGACTGCAGACAAGATTCATCATTTTATAAGAAGATATTTTTCTCAATTTCACAGCTATTTGAAAGTTTATATGTAGCGATCAAGCCAGACAATAAGTACTTGTACATTCGTCTTGATATCAGACATCTTGCAGAAAATTCTAGTGTTCACTCAGTTACGCTAAAAGCGAAAAAATCTCAACTAAATCTTAATCTATTTCAAAAGAGGGAAATCTATAAATTTAATTTAACGGTATTTTTTAATACAGGTGGTCAAATAGGATGGTGGAATGAAACGTCTCTGCATCAATATTTACTAATCAAGCCGCTCAGACCAATATTTTTTAGACGGAAAACAACTGCTTTGTACGTTCAGTCAACAGATACAACAATATCTGCATATTTCATATGCAATCCTTTTTATCACTTTATAAAACACTACTCCTTTATTGTTGTCAAAGGTAACCGAGTTGATGACAGAGCTTTCGATGGAGTGATTGAAAAATACCAAAAGGTTATTGATCATGAAGGTATGGCCTACATGACAACAAGTCCATTTATGCCTGAAGAATGTTTGGCAAAGAAAACAGTATTTCAGTATACATTTGGTCAATCTAGATTCTGTAATACCTCGTATATGAATGATTATTTTTGCAATGGTGCTCTCAAACCAGGACAAAAGTATCACATCATGCTACGAGGATTTACATTCTGGAATGGAAATTGGAATGATTCAGTTTTTTATGATATTCCTATATTGTTTGCTGCTACAAAAAAGGAGTCAATGATAAATTACACTTATTTTTATAATACTTTTATGAATATCGTAAAGTATTTTGTATTTTTTGTAATTCTTTTCAATTTAATTGTATGGTTTCCCGTTAACTTTCTACTGAACAGAAGGACTGGTGTACCTATTGGACAGATTTCTGTTTTACGAAGACAGGAAGCATTATCGAAAAGAATGAAGGAAGCTTATCAGCGTAACATAAGTTTTAAGGACGTTTAATTTAGTTTGTCATTGCGAATTGGAATTTATTTTTGTTTCTTTAAAATATAAATTGAATCATTTGCTGATTTCATTATACGTGTATTCTGTAAGATTTTCACTGCCCTAAATAAATTATGTCATTGTAAAACAAATGACTAAGATTTCGGAGTTAGACTTTAAGTTCACCTGGTCAGGTTTAAATATTGATCTTAATAAATATAACATTGCAATTTTAAACTAAAAAATTTAATATGAAAATGAAACAATATATAATGAGACACTGCCTTGCAATGTGCCAATCAATGACATCAAACCTCTTACAAAACAGGGGGGGGGGGTAGATGTTCGGAAAAAATTTGTGAGCAAGTGCAAGCAATTAAACTTCAATAACTGCAAATTTCCTAAAATTATGATTTTTTTAAAAAATACTCATAGCTCATAAACTGATAAAGAAATGCAAAATCAGAAGAAACCAAGGATAGGGAGTGTCTCCCCTTTGATTTATCCTAGCATACAGTGCCGTAAAGTAAAGTAAACTTAATTGGATTTTACCTAGTTCGTCGTACACTGCCATAAAATAAAGAAATCCAGAGAATTTTATAATTGGATTTTACTTTACTTTACTTAAGACCTCGTACACTACCGTAGGGTAAAGTAAATTATAATCATAGTTTACCAGACAAAGAATTAAATAAAACCCAATTTATTAGCAAAAATTACCACAAAAAGAATATATTTTGATTTATTTATCATATGCATGACAGTGTTATTGTGCAATCAATCACAAAATTTAAATGCATACAATGTTAACGTGATATATCATTTGATTTTGATTAATTTGAAGTTTTGATGTTAAGAAGAATATTGCTTACTAAAAAGAACATCCTCCCCAGTTTTAAAAACAAAGCAAACCTATTAGAAATAACAGATGTTTTGGCTTAATAATATTAAGGCGTCCATGCTTGGTAATTAACTACAATCATTCACATTTCCACTTTAGTAAACAAAATCGAATAATTTACATTATGAATATTTGTTTACCCAAATGCAGCACCAAAGAAAAGTCTGTTCTAATTAATTCCTCTGTAATTATTAATTTTATTTATATCATCTTTGTGTAATATATAAATATTCAGTGACATTCAAATTGAGATCAACATTGTTTACATCACTTTACTTTACTTAAGATCTCGTACACTGCCGGTAAGTAAAAAATTTTTACTTTACTTTGCTTATCGGCAGTGTACGACCGGCCTTGCATTTTAAAATCTCACATGGTGTGCATTTTGGCCAATTCTTCAACTCTGGCGAATGGGCGTTTTTAAAGAAATATTTCACACTGGAAAATTAAAAACTCGCCAATTTAAAATTTACAAGATCACTACAAATACTCAATAAATTAAAAAAGGTGGTAAGAATTTGAATGTTTAAATGTCATTGCCTGCTTCTGGCATTGTAGTATATTATCCACTTTGCCAAAATATCTTTCAGTATCCGCACTGGTGCAAATTGCCCTAAGAAGAATATTTTGCAGCATTGAAATGCAACCATTCAAAAAGCGCTACGCATATTGTCAACATTATACGTATTGAATTGGCCAAAACAAATGGTTACTTATGATTAAACAAATGTCAAAGAGTAATTCCAATATTAAATATTTTTAATAAAATTGTTTTAGAATGTGTTAAATATAGACCTTGAAATGAATTTCTGTATATTTGGAAATAGATACAAAATTTACTGAACTAGGTCAAAAGTTTTACTGTATTTGGGTCCAGTATCAAAAAAAATTCTCAAATTTCATCATAATTTTTTACTTCAAAATATACAAAATGTTTTTATGAAAATTATTCAATTGTTCACAATAAGCAGTTTTTAAATAAGAATAATAACGCGTATTAAATAATATTTTTACTTTTATACTTCATTATCTTAATTGCAGTCTTATCAATAATATATGTCATCGTAATCTGTTGAAAGAATTTCTTTAACTAAACTTTTTTGCAAAATATTTGTTTAAAGTAAATAATAGAGTTAAGAATATAATAGAATAGAATATAAAAGACTAATCGTTTATTAAAAATAAGCTGAAATTTAAATGTTCATCTATTAAAACAAGCGAATTGAAAGTATGTTCTTATTTTCCGGGGCTTCTCAAAATGCAGAAACCCTTTCTGTCAAATTGGAAGGCAATATGAATCTGAGCAGGTAAGAGGGACATTTATTTATTTCATAAAATAGTTGTGTGTGATAATATCAGACTTTGAAAAACCGCCATAAGCAGTGCAACAAAACCTCAGGTGCCTGGTGATCAATGCCCAAAACAAAATATGTAGCCCGTTGCCATCTACGTTATGCCTTTTGCTCTTAAGATGTACAACATTAGCATGAGGTTTCAAATCTGACTGAAAGTAAATCCTAAAATTTTAGACACCATGACTTACTAGATTGAGAATCTGAAAGAGCAATGATCTATACTTCCTTAATGAAAGAGTGCAAAATAACTTTTAGTCACCGGACTCCGTTTAAGCATGATAGATTAGACAGGGGAAGTGGTGACGTATGCATTTGGCCTGCTTTTTCGTTTGGGCCAACTCATAAAATTATTGTTAATAATGTTCCTTCCTGTATCGAATTACTTGTTATCCAAAGCCTTGCATGTATATCTATATATCTATCTATATCTATATCTATCTATATCTGTATCTATATATATATCTATATCTATCTGTATCTATCTATATCTATATTTTATCTATATCTATCTCTCTCTCTCTATATATCTATATCTATCTCTCTCTATATCTATCTCTCTCTATATCTATATCTATCTCTC
Organism: Hofstenia miamia; assembly: GCA_900660155.1. NCBI lineage: Eukaryota > Metazoa > Xenacoelomorpha > Acoela > Hofsteniidae > Hofstenia > Hofstenia miamia. The sequence continues at coordinate 180,212 of CABFPE010000361.1, forward strand.
TCTATATCTATATCTATCTCTCTCTATATCTATATCTATCTCTCTCTATATATCTATATATATCTCTCCCTATAATCTATATATATCTATCTCTCCCTATATATCTATATACATCTATCACTCCCTATATAGCTATATATATCTATCTCTCCCTATATATCTATATATATATATCTATCTCTCCCTATTTATATCTCTCTCCAAATATCTCTATCTCTCTCTTTTTATATCTATATCTTTCTCTCTATATGTTTATCTCTTTCTCTATATATCTATCTCTCTCTATATATATATATATATATATATATATATATCACCATATATATATCTATCTCTATATATCTCTCCCACCTATATATCTATCTCATCAGCTGAATTGACCTATTCAACCTGCTCTAAGCGCACTACAGCCTTTTCACAAAACCTCGCTTCCGCCCTGCAGAAATACACAAGCTAAGATCTTTCCTAACGTTTACCAATGTCTTGTAAATATTTATACTTTGTGCATTTACTAGCGACGCTCAGGCTATGGAATTTTTGCCACTAAATTCTAAACATAATTTTCATTCAAAATTGTTAAGTCTTCTATTGTTATTTAACTTATTTTTTCGTGCTAAGCAATATGAAACCTTGCATATTTTGAATATAAACAGAAGAACATTTTGCTATTATAAATTAATACAATATTTTCCTATCAACAAAAACATCTTCAACGTGTTTATGAGCTTTAAAAAATTTCTAAGTATCTCAATATTTTTCTTCATATTATTTCTTCATGGCATTGAAAAGAACCCTGGCCCAATTTTAGATAACATTTTATTTCGAAAGATTGAAAACAAAAACTAACACTATTAGCCATGTGCACATAAATTTTCAAAACCTGTCAAACAAAAGTTTTGATATATGCCATTCATGTCCAATTTTAAAATTGATGTTATTCTAGGAATCTCGGAAAACTGGTAGTCAAAGAATTTGATAATTGTTGATCTTAAAATAAATCATTTTGTTTGTTTAGAAAAGATAGGCAAACAAATAATATATTAGGAAAATCCAAAGCTTGTTGGTAGAAATATCAAAACCCTATAAAAATACTACATATAAAAACAACTGATAAATGTTTCTTATTCTCCGTACAAAAAATATTCGAATTATTTCATTGAGCAATTGGAAAATGAATTGGTTTTAGCTGTTTCTGAAAATAAGGACATTTTTTAATGTGAGACTAACATTAATTATTTGGCCCAAAAAGAACGGGATATAATTGAAATTTTACTACATATTAANATGAATTGGTTTTAGCTGTTTCTGAAAATAAGGACATTTTTTAATGTGAGACTATAACATTAATTATTTGGCCCAAAAAGAACGGGATATAATTGAAATTTTACTACATATTAATATTGTTAAAAAAATAACGCTGTCAAAGGTCACTGCAATGATTAGCCCGCTTATTGATTACTTCATAGTGTCAGATAATGATTTTCAAAACTTACACATCTTACTGTTGATTTTCCATTCTCCGATTGTTGCATTGCTTCTATTAGCTTTATAAAACCGGTAAATTCAATAGTTAGTAAATGGACCACAATTCGGGAAAGAAATAACCATGATGTTGAAAACTAAAACTTTCATTACTAGAAAATTGGCATAAAGTGTATTATGCACAAGATACCTTGATATTTTCTGTCCAGAAAAGAAGAGCCTACTTACAAAAATTTCAAAAATTCTCTCTATAAAAAATCAAAACATTGGTTAACTGATTTATACAAAAAATTGGTCATTGAGAAGAACAACTCTTAATTTCTCATTGACAAAAACTAGCGAAAATTTCTTAGCTAATAAAAAAGCAAGAAATTTATTAAATATTGAAAATCATAAATCTTTTAATAAATATAATAAAAATTTTACCAAACCAAAAGTCCAAATGGAAGCTCATTCATGAAATCTAAAATCATTAAAGAGATTAGAGACTCATTTACAAATGATTTCGATATTACTAATGCGCTAAGCGAACTATTTGTTAACTTGAAAAAATTTAAAGGACCCTATATCAAATATCAATCACCAAATATTAATAAAAAACATTCCAATTCATTTTTCGACTACGTACGAAATGATTAAAGCAATTAATAAACTAAAACCCAATAAATCTAGTGGTCCATTTAAATTCTTTCTTGGATATTAAAGGCGCTGCCTCTATAATTGCCGAACCTCTAAATTTCATCTTCAATGAATCTTTAAAACAAAACAACTTTCCAAATTATTTGAAACAAGCATATATTATTCCGGTTTAATAAAAGAAAGATGCTACTTTAGCTACCAATTATAGGCCCATTTCAATTACCTCGCCAATAAGTAAAATTTTCGAAAGACTTACATAATCAAATTAGTGATCACCTTTTGAAACCAACTAATGTCAAAAACACAATTTGGTTTCCGCAAGAATTTTTCAACTGATGTATGCTACCGAACATTGGCGATCATCTCAACTCTGGACAATTTGTTGTACTAGCCCGTTACGATATTTCAAAAGCTTTTGACTATTAATCACAATATCTTATATATGAAATTAGAAAAGCTAAGATTTTCTAAAAGTAGCGTTAAATTAATATCTAGCTTTCTAGCTATCTTACCAACAGAATTCAGTGTGTCAAAATAAATATTTTCTCTAATTGGTTATCTATAAAAAACTGAGTACCGCAAGGGTACCATTCTTGAACCGCTACTTTTAACGTAAATGTAAACGACATGCAGCAACATACGAATTGTCAATTGATTCAATACGTCGATGATACATGCATTGTAGTGGAAATACATCCTTTAATCAAGCAAACGATGTAGAACAAAGTTGTGAAAAATTAAGTACATATTTTAACATGCACAAATTAAACAACTGCGAAAAAACTTATTTTTGCATCCTGAATCCTCAGGAAAAAATGTAATACTATCAAATGTTTCACGTACTTTTAATAATGCCTTAATCTCCCCTAAAGAATCTTTTAACTATCTTGGCATAACTATTGACTCAAAATTAACACACAAACTGCAAGTAAAAGAAATTTTAAAGCGCATGGCAATGAGTATTATCATTTGTTAGTATATTTGTTTGTATACAAGCTGCAACAAAGAATATATATTTCTTTCTTCTTTAAAGAATTTTAATGATTAATGAACACTCATTGCAAGAGAATTGATCAGAATATATCGATTGACAAATTCTTTGTTACAAATAATGAAGGCAGAAGTAAAGCATTGATCCTTATCAAACAAAGCGAATTCAAATGCAATTTACAAAATTCTGAAATTACAGAACAATTCTTGCATAAAAAATACTACAAATAACGGTTTGATTATAAATTCACTCAGTAAAAAGCCGATAGAGCTCATCCACACACTGTTCACTTAATTCTTTGGCAACAGATTCATTTCCTTGAGAATTGAGTAAAAATATCCTTCGGATTGTATTAAAGTAGACGGCGTGTCGAGTTCTTTGATTGCGCCTTCGCCCAATATCAGAATTCTAAAAAATTAATCAACGCTTTCTATTGAAATAATACGTTATATCACACAAAGCATTCCATTCATGTTGAAAATCTAGCATCTAATAAGATAACCTTACATTAAAAGCTGTTAAAATCTGTCATAAGACACGTGCTTTTCAAAAGGCGATATACTTGATTTTACCAAGCTCAATAATTAAAACTCAATGTAGTTGAAATTATCAATTTATTAACTTATATTTTCGCTGAATCAATGCAGATTGGAGCAACTAACATCATTAATTGCTGTAGCTAACTCTCACCAGGGACGGATCTAGCAAAAAATATTAGGGGGATATTTTTGTGGTAATAAAAAATTTAATAATTGCTTAACCCGATATATTAATTGCATTGGTATTATTGAATACTTGATGAAGCTTTAATACATGTGCACTGAGCTATAAAAATTGAAAAAAAATAAAGGATGGATCTGATTTTCCCCGCCTCTGGCCTACCTTTAGGAAGAACACGAGTGCCCCCATTGGGGCACTTGTAATGATATGTGATTTGTTATAATATATGATATAAAGACACTCAAACTTTTAACATTTATACACCCGAACATTTATTAAAAAACTTATAATAAAAAACCCCAACTTTTAGCATTTATAGGAAGAGACCAACTGTCAGTTCTAATTTAGTAACAACTAGTGCAAACAGGAAAGATTGCTGTGTGTGTTACAGATATAACATGCACATTTATCACAATGCTGAGAGTACTTTATTGATGCAAACAATTGTGGACAAATGTAGCATCTGCCCTGTTTGACGAGGTACTGACCCCGCGAATGGTATACTTAACTTCTATCGCTCAGCAAATGAACAAGATGTCACGGCATGGTTTGAGATAAACTGTCTTCAGATATATTCAGAAGATAATTGAATTGGTCACAATTCTGCGAGAAACTGTTTCGAAAATTGTATGGTACACCACAAATACAGCCAGAGCACCAACATCGATCATAGTCATAAAAAACCAGACTGGCCAATGACGAGTAGCCCTGCGTCCTGTAAAGTGACCGATCCTTGTGTCCATCACATCAACACCACCTTTCTGTGCGGTGACAATGATCATTTCAGACATATGAGATGATTCGGAGCAAATTTTCTGGTCAAAGTGGGATGACGACAACACAAGCCCGCGGATTAGAATATATTATGCCAGCGTAGCACTGTCTGTGTGGCTGAATAATGACAAATGGACTTGTCTTCCTCGAGTCACAAATTCTTGAGGAATTTCCTTTTTATTTTTAAGTAATGTTCCTAAGAAGCTGATGTTGTGCTGCTTCATTCTAATAAAAATCTATCGATGAAAGAAAGTTGTCGGCACAAATATTTCTACCACTATTGAACAAAGGAAGCACTAGATCAAGGGAGGTTCATTTAGATTGCCCCACTTCGCGAGGTTTATTGCGTTGGCAGCTGCAGTAAACTTGGCCATTACAAGGATAGAATGTCTCCGAATCACAAAGCCATCATAATTTTAACTCATATCTTGCAGGTTTGGATGTAAGGTACTGTTGAAAAGGACCTTTTTCATGAAAGGGCGTTAACATTTCATCAACAGTACATGTAGGACCTGGATTATAAGAATAACGAAAACGACTGATAGGTCATTTAAAAGGCGTTTTATTAATTTGTGACCTCTGGGGACGAGTAAATTGTCAAATTGCAAATGATGCAAAATTGTTTTGAAGCAACGTCAAGACATAGTAGCATTGTAGATTGGCCGACCAAGTTCAGTGTGAAAATGTTCGTCTACTTGCAGGCGAGATCAGCATGGTGAACGCTAGCAAACAGAAGTATACCAAGAAAACCATAGAAGTCTTCTAGTGTCAACACCAAAATCTGGGGTTATGCAAAAGTCCATCATAATATGTTGCCACTAAAATTGTCATGAGCATATCTTTGGGAAGAAAATGGATAAAAGTATCTAGAGATGAAGTCATTTTCTTCTCTCTCACATACTGAGCAATGGAAAGACTTTGCCGAACGATGTTGATAGACAGAGTTTAAGTTCGATGAGCCGTTTTACTCCACTGAATATTGCCACAACGCAATAGATAGCAATCGCAAATGCTATCGGTGGGAACATTTTCATTCACATTGTCAACTAAATTTTCATCACTAGATGTTGAATCACTACCGCCACCAGCGTTGTCATTGACGTCTGGTTTGCTGTCACTTTCCTTATTAGAGTCATGTAGATCAGACTTGAGACCTGCATTAAGTGCAATACAACCATATCCATAAGCCTGTCGGGATAATGATGCAACGCAAACGTAGCAGGTCGTAGATCATAGTAGCCGTGATATATTCGTCTTCACAAAATAAAGCTGTAATACCGAATACGCTTATGCAAAGCAATATGGTTAAAAAAATCGATAAATCCAACATCGAAATCTGAAATGAAAATTAGGTGTTAGTAATAACTGACGATTAACACAATTTTAAGAATTTTATAGGCCATGCAATACAATATAATTGTGTTCACAAAAAATGATATGCAAAATCGCATAGGACTAATATATTATGTATCTACTGTATTTTTATATTAGATTATATTATATTAGGTAAATACATGAAATTTAACCATACGCTGATAAATATATGTGCTATCAACGATGCAGAGCATACATGGACACATCTTTTACAAATTCAAATGTTTGGGACATTTTAACACATATCGGCCAATGGCGCTGGAAAGAAATTAAAAATTCAATTTCTCACAAGTTCTTGGCACAATTAGTATAATATTGTTACATATGATTAAAGTGCTTAAAGTAGAATGGTGTTTTTTTGATAAAATTTGGATTTGACAGGATTTTTGTGGCAAAAAACCATGCAAGTGGAGAAATACTTTTTTAAATTGCAGATTGACGAAGCACATTGATATGACCCGAACCGACCCAACTGCAGATCGACCCGACTAGGTTGCAACTATGAGCCGACTACTTTATTCTCAATGTCTAGATATCAATATAAATGTCAAAGATACAATCAGGTCATCTTTTTAATTTCCTGAAAAAATACACTAAAAACGGCTCACCGTGAGCAAAACTTAATTCATATTTCAAATTCAATGGATTGACAAGTGATCTACAATGTAAATTACGCAGAAGGTCGAACATCAGAGGCAATAAAACATTTGCTTAAATATGAACATTGATTTCTTTTGATAACTATTTTGACATGTTTTTTGAATTGGATCACACTTTCAGAAGGGTTACTGGGTAGTGAACTGTGACCCAGTTGCATCTCTCATAAATGTAATATTGAAAAAACAGTTAAGATAGTTGTGCTATTGAATATTTAAACTTTGTTTACTGTTAATACCAGGGTGGGAAATGATTCTAACAATGACAAGCGACCAGTCCCAATCAAAGATTGCTAACATAATTCTCACAAAATGTTTTAACATAAATTTTAATAAAGACAATACAAAATCAATAAAATACAGAAATAATTGAAATCTTTAAGAATTTCAACGTTAAAAATGTTTAACTCTTCAAATTGTTACGTAAATTTGTTAGTGTTCTTCCATTTAAAGAATTATAAATTACTCGCGACCAAACCCGACCTGGGTAATACTGAAGCACTCTGCGCATAAATATTTCTTCAGAAGTAATGAAAATATTGAAGGAAGCAGCAACTTTGATTTTTCATCTAGCTACGGACGTTATTATGAACTTGCATTTGAGTTAAGATATCTGCAAGCAAATGGGGTGATTTTAACATCACATACATGTATATGATCTAACTATTTACTGACATTGACATTGTATGCTAATTCACCTATCCAACCAAGCGTCAGAATGTAACTTTAATTGCACTTTTGGAACCTGGGATCTTCATATATATGAACTATCCAACCAATAAAAATTATATCAGAACCTTAATTGTATGCTGTTTTATGAAGCTCAGGTTCAATTTTTTGAAACCTGCAGAACATAATATTTTCAAATGACGAATTTTGCAAAAAATGTGCCCCCATACGTTCTTTTGTGAATTGCAAATTTAATGTTCTTGTCCTCAAATAATTTATTGGTCTTACCTGTGTTACAATCATTGCTACATGAAATAATATTCTTTCACTTTCTATTGGGTTTTGATGACCAATTCATTTACTACAAATATATAACTTATATCAAAAACTATCTGCTCGGCAATCTAAAATAATTAAAACAACTATTTTGGTGATGCCCTCATTCGACCTTTCGAATATACGAATATAGTCGATAAACAAAGTTTAGAGTTCAAAGGAATACATACCTATTAGAATCTAAGATTGTGTTGACACGATGAGCAATGGTTAAAGTCGTACAATTAGCAAACTCTCGGCGGATGGAGTTTTGAATAAACTCATCGGTTGCCAAATCGATAGCTGCGGTCGCTTCATCAAGAATTAATATCTTAGTTCTACGTAACAAAGCCCGAGCCAAACAAATTAGTTGACGCTGACCAACACTAAAAAATTAAAGGTAAGGTTGAATTAGGCTATATGTAAGGAAAAATAATAGAATAGACAAATTTACCTGCACTTACATGTGTATCTGTCGAGTGCCTACAGATACAGTTATTGTCCTTAATAGAATTTCTCAATAGAAAATTGAATAAAACAACATTTTGTAAACAACTGTATTTTAAAAGTTCAATCAAAGGTTAAGTTGGTGATAATTTTTATGAGAGAATCAAATAAAGACATTGAGGAAAACTATTTTTATTTTAAAGCAAATTAACGGTGGGAGAGAATACAATGCTGTCTCACTGAAACAGCATTTTGTTAACCAGAGCGTCATAATTGAGAGCTTCAATTTAGAATATTAAGGTCAATGTACAAATAATACCAATAACAACTACGATTAAAAATTCAATATTATAAGAAATATCTTTCAACATAACAGGCCTGGGAAAACACAATCAATTGAAAAAAACTTTTAATCATGTTTTCTTTCAAAATTGTTAGCTTATACCCATTTCCATGGCAATTGTTGGAACACTGCTGTGCATTTTTCCGCGTCGGCTGTGCCATGCCGTGCTCGTACCGTGCCCGTGCCTATTTTACAGAAAATTCCGAACCCGTACATTGCTCGTGCCTACATTAAAATACGTATCAAATATATTTGTTATTTTAACTTTTAAAATCTATTAATTTGCATATTAAAATCATCGAAAGTTTTGTTTCCAGAACAATTCATTAAAGTATTGAAAATATTTGTCGACAAAAAGATTTCATTCATAGAGGTTTAATCTAGGATGCCTTTTACATTCAACGAAAAATTTATAGATTTTCGTGCCGTATCGTTCTTGTGCCCCACTGCGTCCTTTCGTGCATGGCTCGTGCCGAAAAATCAAGGAACTGTTCCAACACTGTCCATGACAACTTTCTTAATTATATTGTGTATTTGTTAATGCAATGTTATCTAAAATCGAAATTCCGATTTTTTCATAAAATTGCAAAAGTTTAATGTTGAGGTTAGGCAAAAGACATAGTCATTTTATAATTTGACTTACGTAAACCGCAAAAGTCAGATTTAGAGGGTGCCCTTTATCCTATTGGATATAATTTAAAAAAATTGAAAAATATCGTGTGTTTAAAAAACGTTTTAAAATGTGTTGAAAACACCAAATGCTTTTTTCAACTAGGTCTGGTACATAAATCAAATATTTTTAAGGATAAGAAACAAAATTAATAGTTGTAAGTAGGTTGTTTTTATTGTCATTTGGTTTTGTCATTGTACAAAATTTACATTAATTAGGGTTTTTTTGAATTCAAAGTGATATATTATATGCTCTATACTTGTATATGCCTGAAAGATCAGTCCAGTATGAATGCATGATAAAGTTCTTTTGCATATGACTTTTTCAATTAAAACTTGATTTTTCTTCACAATTACCTGCGGTATTATATGAAAGTGAAATACGACTTAAGATATATTCAACCTCTCGTTGATGGTAAGGGTATTATTTGGACGCATGAGTGGTTAGTATGAAACGACTTCTTTATACAGTTGCAACAACATAACTTTAATATTGAAGAGATCCACTTGAATTAAGGAATCGAGAAAATAAGAGACACTTAACAAAATTGATTGCAATTTATTTGCAAATACCAACAATAAAATATTGTCAAAACAATATGAAAATAGGCTTAACAAATCATACCCTATGTTACTCCCTCCCTCGCTACAAATAAAATCAAGTTTAGAAGGCAACGATCGTACGAACTCAGCGAGATTTGCGTTTTCCAAAGATTGCCAAACCGCCTCATCCGAGCTTTGATTGAATGGATCGAGATTTTCCCGAATTGTTCCAGAAAATATAACTGGATCCTAAAATCACTTATATTTGATAATGATACACATTTTAATTGAAGTTAAATGTCTAAGACACTTGTGTAAGAAATTAGCAAAAATTTAGTGCGTAAATTGTATGTGGTAAGAAAGAATACCCGACGAGTTTTTCACTTAAGGTAATATTAAGCAAATATTGAATTATAAATCAACCTGCTTTTTACTTTAAAATTCATTAAGATTACCTGAGGAATTATGGTAAGCTTAGAACGAAGATCGTGCAAACCAATAGTTGAAATATCGATACCGTCAATGAAAACCTGTCCCTCACAAGGCTCGATAATACGAAACAAGGCCAAAGTTAGAGAGCTCTTACCAGATCCAGTACGCCCAGCAATTCCCAACTAAATAAACATTAGCGAACACAACTTTCAAAACATACACTGTTCTATAAAGTAAATTTTTTGGCAATGATGAAAAAATTGGCAAGCCCTTATATTTCCTGGATAAATTTTGTATAGGACTGTCAGTTCTTATTCTTTATTCCGGATGGATATTTACGATAATGTCTTAGCTGAACATGCATTATTCAATTCTTGAAAAATACAACAGAAATATTGCAATTGAATGAATTTCATTGTTCTTCAATGATGCGAAGAATTGTTGTATTTATTTTGAAAATCCGCACCGATACAATTGAATATCCTACTTATTAAAGACTCAAAGTCGCATCTTTAAATAAAATTGACAAAGCAATAGAAGTGTCTCTAATAGAGTCGAAACAGTTCAATCCTAACTCATCTTCGTTAGGGGGTTCAAAACAGGGGTGCCGTTTATGGTATGGCCATATATGGCAAGGCCAAAATTCCTTGGCACCCATAATGGCCATGATTGTAAAATATGTGAATGATGCTGAAATGTATGTAGGATACATGTGGTAATAGCAATTTAATAAAGTGATTTTTAATAGTTGACAAAATAAATGCCAAATTCCAGGCTACAATTAAAACACGACCTTTTTGTGTCATATGAAATTGTACTGATATCACAAGCAATTCATAAGTTTGCATAATGATTGTGAAACGTTCAGAAACAAATTTTAGAATAAATAAATTATTTTTTGTCTGTTTCCCAATACAACACGGTTTGTTACGGTTTTTAGACGCAAATATTAAAAATGGGAACCAATTAAATTGTTAGCACTTGTTTGCAATGTACTATTACAAATGGGAAACAACTTCATTTTTAGCATTTCTTTACAATCATATAAGCTGAATAATAAAGTTTTGCAATTCTTTTAAAAGTTGTTACAACAGTAGCGCTCAAAAAGTTTGCATAGGTACTCGAAATACACGTTATTGAACTATAGTAGGTACTACAGATTTGCAAACCGTATAAGTACTGATTACTACTCACTTCTAAATTTTACTCATTACTCATTTCAATGAAATTTTGTTGAAAAATCAATAATTATTGATATACATGTGGTAACATTGAACTTCCAACATGCAACGAAATGATGACCTGCACCTTCAAATCATCACGCTTCATGTTAATACGAGCAAGTCCGGCGCCCAGATTACTTGTGATCTCAACGTAAGTCAGTCAACGGTCTCGCGTCATCAGACAATATGAGGAAACAGGTGATCATGGCACTAAGTATCAGAGCTGCGGCCGGCCAAACAAATTTGATGAAAGGAATTTTCATCACATTCGACAACTTGTTCTAAAAAGCCCTGGTGCAAGTGCAAACAACATCAAGGATATAGGATACAGGATATGAAAGTTAATAATTTTCTTGAAACTCAATATAATTTTTGAATATGTAACAATAAATTTATGGATTTCCATTATGGCGATATTTTTAAGTTTGCTATTCATTGTGGGCACAATTTTTTTTCTATCATACCATAATGGTATCTATAATATGCATGGATGGTCATTACGGAGGGTTGAGGGGGTCTGACCCCCAAAATTGTCCACTCAGGATCCAATAGGAAGTGGACCACCCTCCCTCCAAATTTAGCTATTATGGATCTCAGGAAACAAATATTTATTGGTTATTGATGTAAATTTATAATAATGCTTGATAAATGGTAGGTTAATAATAACAATTTTTTTCTCAGAGACCAATAAGGTGCCAAACACGGGAATTATTGCTCTAATTAGAAAAATAGGGCAGCTGTTTCTCAATATAAATCAGTTGCTGAGTCTTTGTTGGTTATGTCTAATGACTCACATGCTGATATGGCTTTGAAGGTCCATGACCCTACAACGTCTTTTCAGAAGCTAAAACATTGCTTGCCTCGAAAATTGCTGATGTTTTTGTTCAAAATCTTGATGAATTCAATGTGATTTTGCAGGCAATGAATTGACTATTTGCCCTATGATGGAAAGCGCAGCTCTAATCAAAAACAAAGTTAAACTGACGAGAAGCAAGAATGAATTCACTAAACTGTCTGAGAGGTAAAGTTGGATTTACATCTGCTACAATAACTAAGAAGGCAGCAGCCCCTTGCTTGGTTTTCTGGAACAAGAGTTGTGTATCATCCAAGCAACGTTGAGGAACATTTTCAACAATCATACTACTGTTGCTTTGACAGAGTGACAGCTGAAATTACTGAGCGATTTAATTCTGATGCTGTTGATGGATTTCGCACATATGCTGCCTATGAAGAAATATTGCTTACGGGGAAGACAAACAGTGACATTCTTTGTCATCATGACAGGATTGACACTCAACGACTGAAAACAGAGTTACAAATGTATCACAATGAATATATGAAGCCATCACCAATATGAGAAGTCAGAGATAAATTGTGGTCACTATCCTCAGATACTCGCCATCTTTTCTCTCAAGTGGAGTTAGTGCTTCAGCTGCTCCTTGTCTGGCCAGTATCAGCTTGCAAAGCAGAGCACTTTTTAGTGGTATTTGTCAACTAAAGAATTGGTTGAGAAACCAATTGTAGCAGATACGAGTTAACAGTGCAGCAACTTTCCAAATGTACAAAGAGAAGCTTGACCTCATTGAACCAACATTCGTAGCCAAACAGTTTACTTGTACTTCAGATATGAGAAAACGCAAATTTTTACTTTACAGATTAGTGTTTAAACTTAATAAGAACATTCAGATATAAAGTCATCGTCAATTTCTTTTGAAATAATTCCATTTACATTTACTAGATTTTACAATAGTAATTAAGTTTTCTAAATTTTAAAAAGTGCCAAGTTGAATTTATAAATATAGTCTTCTTTTGTGTTCAAACTTGGTTGCAAGGATTTTATAAAAATACTCTCAATAATTTTTAAATTACTTGATCTTGATGTCTGATGCAATATTTTTGTTTCAAAATTTAGTCCGCACTTAATTAGATGATTAGATATACAAGAACTGGTTTTTCATTTGCTATGAAATATACGTTAAATTTTGAATATATTATTTTTTAGTTATTATCTTTGAAATCATACTTCTGTTTACTCAAACACCACTTTTGTATTTTGATGCTTTTTATGTTAATTAAATTCCTTAATTTGGAGAAGATCGCATTTTGAAGAAAAATCACTAAAATGGACCTCACCAATACTTAAAATGGATCTCCAGCAATGATATGGTACATAATGGTATAGTACCATCCCATAATCAGTACCTCTGGCTCAAACCAAAGTAGAAATGCATTGATTTACAAAAAATAAATGTCAATTATCAATGTATAAAATCAGTCCAATAGCAGCCCAAACTCAAATGAAAATGGACAATCACGACCCAATCCAACATAATCAAAAATTTCAAAAACTTAAATGTTATACTATAATAAAAATCTGCAGGTAAATCTTATTTATGAATATTATCCTCTTTAAGCGATGATGTCAATCTAATTTCTAAATATTATGCCAAGTTTATCTATAACTAATTGGATTTCCTATATTATAAGACGAAATTAGCAAAATTTTGTCGCATCTTTTTTAAACCTAAAGAAATATTTTATCTTAACACTTTACTGGCCACTGTTTGCTGCAATTAACAAAAAACATTTGACGATTTTTAAAATTGCGACATGAAACCCCATTGTTCATTGCAATGAACAGAAATCTGGCAACATTTCTTAAGAAAATTTTCTTCATTGGAATGAACAAAAATTTTCTACCTGTTCACTACAATGAACTCGAATTTTATCTGTATTATTTATGAGATTGCATGTATTGAAGATTAGTTTCAATATATCATTATTTCAATTCAGTACTTCACGATTATAATGATTAATATAAATCAAGCTTCAATAGTGAGAATAGCAACAGTTAAAACAAAACATTCTCAATATTTCAACTAATTTCATGGCAATTACTTTTACCGCCAAATCAACATCATTATAAAACTTCGTCTAAATAACAGATGTTCTTTAAATAATTTACCTAATAGCTTTCTTCATTTTTTAGTCTTTATTGAAATGGGTACAGTAAAATCATTTGATTCATTTAGGATAAATGAAAGCATTACATCGTTTCCTCATGAGTTTAATCGCACACCGTCAAACTTTCTACATTGTCTGCTTTGCAACGTTATTGTAAAACATGATAAATGTTTTTTTGTGGATCAGCACCGCAACACTGAAAAACATAAAAGGAAGTTAGCCAAGCAGCAGAAGCAGCAATCGCATCACTTCAAGAATTTATATCATTTCACAATCAAAATTTTTTGCAGATAACGTTTTTCGGGCGTTTCTTTCACAGCCAATATTCCGTTGCATAAACTACGCAGCATAGAACTACAGGCATTATTCACCAACATTAGACATCCTCTTCTAAGTCAATCCACATGTTTAAATCGTATTGACGCCATTGCAACTAAAGAACGTTTATAAAGTATTAAGTCGTTAATGTTTCAAAAGAAACTCTTCTTTGTTGTCAATGAAAGTGAAGTGAGTGGCAAAAAGTTTCTGCGTTTACTTGTTGGCGATATTGAGAATCCTGAAACAACGGAAATGCTTACTTGCAAGTGCTTAACCGAAATGGTAAACAGAAAAACCAATATTTTTGCTATCGATGATATCGTGAAATTTTTTGAAGCAGAGTGTGACCAGCTTTGCTTGCTTCTCACAGATGCCGCACCTTACATGATAGTAGCCTGGCAAAATTTTGAAGGAACATTATCCACTATTGTTTCATAGCTTTTGTTTGACGCATCTGCTACATAATTGGGCAACGCAAATACGATCCAAATTTGAGAAAACTGATATTCTTATTGCTCGTGTAAATGCAGTTATCGTTAAAAACAAGCCGCGTGGTGCTATGTTCGATGGATTTGGAAATCCGTCTGACGATGGTAAAAAATAAAACGTTAGTTCCAAATTCTGAGTCTTCTGAAATAAACAGATCTATTCCTAGCAATTATGAA
This sequence comes from Hofstenia miamia, assembly GCA_900660155.1. Taxonomy (NCBI): domain Eukaryota; kingdom Metazoa; phylum Xenacoelomorpha; order Acoela; family Hofsteniidae; genus Hofstenia; species Hofstenia miamia. The sequence goes on from CABFPE010000361.1 coordinate 195,436, forward strand.
TTTTCTCATAGTAATAGTAAATGCTTGTGAATGATGTCAACCCTGCTTTCGCTGTAAATGATTCTCTAGTGGTCAATAATGAATCTACTGTTGTTGATAGATCTGTATGTTTGTTTCTATAGCTGATGATAAGAATTTTGTTTTCTGTGGAAAATCCGCTGATCCAAAAGCTAAACATTCAAATCCCAGTTGGGCATCTTCTCTTACTGGCGGTTGCGTTTCTTCAACTACTAATAATAAAATATTGGATGAAAGGGAAGATTTTGTTGATAGTAAAACTTCTATTATCAGTAATGAAACTTTTATGGTTGATGGGGGACTTCCCCCTGTTAATGTAAAATGTAATGAAAAATCATTGTCTGCAAGTTGGTTGAACTAAGTCATGTATGAAAACAATGCGATTTCTCGTGTCATACAATATTGTCATGTGGAATAACAATATCTGAAGGATATGGTTCATTTGTTCCCTGTAAATTTTCTAAGTCAAAAAAATGTTTGCAAAAAGGTTCACAAAAGCCTTTGTCGGAAGAATTGTTAAGACAAAGAAAACGAGTGCAGTTTAAATGAATATCTAGGAAAAGAAGAAATGCAAAGGATGATCTTGATTTCACTTGCGATGACCTTCTAAAAGCAATTTCAGTAAAATGCCCAATCAATGACAAAATTAACACAAAAAAAAATTCGTGAAAAGTTATCTTTTTCAAATTATAAAGCATTTTATTTACCATCAAGAAAAGCCTTAAAACGAAGTGTACGTGTTCAACCTATTCTGATGAACGAAAATGATTATTGGAATGACTTAGTTGAATGGGTAGATTCAGAAGATGAAAATAAAAACAGTGAAAACAACAATATTAATTTATCTAAAGGTCGACAGGTTTGGGCTGATAGGGATTTTCAATGTACAATTGATATGCTCACAGCAGAAATTTAACTCTCAAAACTGACCTTCCATCAGAAAATCGTTCAAAACCCTTGGATTTTTTTCTCAAATACTTTGATTGTGAAGTTTATCAAATGACAGTTGAACAATCACGACTCTACAGAATTCAAAGTGAACTAAAATACGAAGACATTACTGCTGAACATCTCTCAAAGTTTATTGGCTTTATAACATTCTAGGTGTGTCGATTTAGGGGACAAAGAGCTGTATTGGGAGTCTTGCACCAGACAAGATATGATAACCAATAATTGTACGAAAAATGAAATGAAAGCCATGAAAGCATTTCTTCACTTCAATGATAGAATGCTAATGCCAGATTCGAAGAGTGAAAATAGTACATACGGCCACTTATTAATGTTGTTGTGGAAACAGAAAAGGTTGTTGTAGTTATGAACAAATGACTTTATATAAAAGGGAAGCGCACACCTACTGAACTTAAACAGTATCTTCCAAATAAACCCATTAAGCATAGGTTTAAGAATTGGGCAGTATGTGGTGCTAGCGGATACACATATCGTATCGAATTTTACCAAGGAAAATCAAGACTAAGTCCATCTGTATCTTCAAAAGAGGCGCAATTGCTTTACCACTCTTAGTTCTTTTGTATTTATGAACAAGGTTTTCATTGAATTGCTATTTAGTTGTAAAATGATCATAAAGAAAACACTGTAATATATCAAATCTTTTTATTTAACGTTCGCTGTTTACCCGTTGTGAGTATTAATTGTTTTGTTATCAAAAAAATTGTTCATTCCAATAAACAAAATTTTTAGGTTATGTTCATTCCAGTGAACAAAAATTATTGACAGGTAGTGTTACATGGCAAGCCTGTAGCCAGACCAAATCCCCAGGGGGCACACCTATGACGTAATGATATATTGAAAGCTGATTAGTGGTGTGTTTTTAAATGTTCAAAGGGGGGACCCTTTTATATTTTTTTGGCACTACTGCTTACATTTTTCTCAGGGGGGCGTGCCCCCTCTGCCCCTCGTGGCTACAGCCTTGTTACATGGTCACTGGTCATCACAATGAACATATCAAAACTCCGTATCTAAACTATTCCATATGTTCAAATAAATTAGAATTAGAATTTATTATAAATTAAGAACAAAACACTTAGATAAATAGGAACTAAAAATTTTCATGCATTACATTAAACAGCAGTCGATTTGGAAATGCCCTTTTAAAAGATTCTGTCTTTATCTTAGGTAGATAATAGACAGATTTTTCGGCCCTTGCACGTCGGCTGTTCGGCTCTATTTGGAGTGGCAACAAGGCTAAAAGATGATCGACATTAGTTCATTTGCCTGAGGACCTTTTGGTCAGATTCTGCAACTATCTTCTCCAGACAGCCAATTTTTCTAATATCCATTCTTTCAGCTCGTTCGTAAAATCGTACCATGCCTTTGCTTTCATCGTTGTTGAAATTCCCATACACAGATATGCAATATCTTACTGTACTCATCAACGAATCGAAAAGCAATTTAAGACCATCAACACCGAGTTTTGAGTGCTTGAGTTGGTTAATCAGATATAGGCGTTTCGAACATGCGCTAATAAGCGTGATAATACGATTTCGAGGAAGAAGGTTGTTCTGGAAAGTAACACCAAGTATAGTTGAGGTACAAACTTGCTCAATGCTAAAGATTGGAGCAGGAAGGTCTTTAATAGAAGAGAAACTGCAAACCATCTCTTTTGTCTTCGAGATATTGAGAAGCATCTTGTTATCTGTACACCATTTCTGAATATTGGAAATTTCTATTTGAGAAAGGTCATTTTTATTTTTGAAGACAAAAAATTATTTAATATTTATTGTGTTGATTGGCCAGTAAAGGGTTAACATCAGGGCTGAACCCCTAAGTAATTAACAAGGGGACTCTTATCTTGAGTTTTGTATTTTTATTAGATATTTTGATCATAATTTATATTCTGAACAAATAAAATTCAAAGCTCGAATACTAATATAAATTTAACAAGAGGGGCTGCGCACCCAATCTATTTAACAAGGCGGGGGTGAATTCCCCCCCCCCTGAGCACCCCTAGAATACACCCCTAGTTAACATGCATGCTTCTACCATCACCAACAAAAAACCTTTATTCTTGTGTAGAACAAAAAAATTATCTATCTACTTATTTCACAAAAACAACATGAACCTAGTTTATGAATAGATAGCTGAGAAATCAGGGCACTACGTATAAAAAGTCATTTAATTTATCCTTACAACAGATATTGTAATTTGACTAAAAAATTGTTGGTCGAGAGCCACTTTCTTTTATATAAATAATTGAAAGGCCAGTTTTGCTTGAATACCTTACAAAATGTGTTTTATCAGTTAAAGATGTGCTATTGTTTTAAATATGCGTTTATTAAAAACCAGCAAGAAGTTCTTTCAAAGACCAACTACCCAATCTCCATTTCCCCGAAGCGCAAAGCGTGTTTGCGTGAACGGTCGGGAAACACGCTCTTTGATCTCAATAAACTACCGCATGGTAAATTAAAAGATATTGGCTGATTCAAACACAGGCAAATATTTACAATCAAAACTCCGAATGGATTTATTTAAATTACATTAAGATAGTAAGAATGGGGAAATAAAGTAGGAGACATTAAAGCCAAGCCACAAACTTAAGAGCTTTGACTTGAAAATTTAAGTCGTTTGTGGAATTTAATTGAAGAGAATACAATAAATCAAAACATAAATGCGTCGCAAACGTAATTTATTATGTCTACATAGTTGTACGTCTATTAAGAGATGTTATTAACATGTTAACTTTTGTTTTGAGTTTGAATTCATCATTCGATAAAGATGTCTTCAATATCTTGGATTCCTTAAACACACAGAATAGAAATCAGTAAAAAGAAAGATCATTTGAGATAGAACTCACATATTTTCCAGACCTGAAAAAAAATTTATTACTAAAACACTGTTAAAGATACACTGAAAAAATTAAATAAATAATTTAAAGTACACACATTATTCTTTTAGAAACATTTTCATTGTTTCATTTACATTCACATCTGTTGTTTGAAAAAACATTTCTCAAACGTAAATTTAAGTTAATGGTGAGCGATCATGTCGCAAAAATTTACTTTAAAATAATCTATTCATTTTCTATGTTTATACAGTATATAATTTCTATATTATGAAAGAAACATATCGTAAAAAAATTAATCAACTATCCTTTCGTGATATACAAAACTATCAAATACATTCTAAATCTGGGAACTAAAATCTTTGTATTAAATGTTGATGGCTGCATGTCATAATCTATGCTGTGCATATGTAAGTCAGCTAGATTTTAATGAAAGTTATTTTACAATTATGCTTAAAATATCTTAAGATGAATTAAGTGTGGAAAACTTGATAATATCTACCAATCAGCTAATAACTACTTTTAACAATTTACTGAATGTAGAATATCACAAATTATATGTAGAAAATATTCTTTAGAAGGATTTTAAGCACTTAACTTAATAAAAGTAAGTGAAATAATGGAAGATTTTTGCGGAAGGCTAAAATAAGACAATGCGATACTTGAGTGTAGTCGAGGTGTGCGCCGCCGATATTTACGTTATATGCCGGTTGATGTCCCGAAATTGTCATCAGCGGCGGCTCGGCCGGTTAGATTAAAAACAAAATCAACTTGAACTGCCTTTTACCACGTTGTACTTTTCGAGAGCAAATAATGAATTCAGAAAATCGACCGCGGATAGCTTAGATTAATAATGCTTAATATTAATCTAGCAACACTCTAAACGCCACAAATACAAGCAGAAGCGTAAAACACGCAATCAATAATTATACTATCAAACATATTACAATGGTCAAAGTAGAATATTTCACGAAATTAATTAAGCTAGCAATAGAACAAAATAATCTGTAATAAAAATTATGAAAACCTTTTCTCCTGGATCAACAGTGAACTCGAGCTGCTTCAAGGCCAAAGGAAGATCTTTTCTATAACGCATTGACATACCCTTAAACTCAACTTTACCATGCTGAGGCCAGTCTTCGGGTGGAGTGGTCTTTGAAATTCTCCAAGGAGCTTCAGGTGTCTCATCGACATACTCTTTGATTCTCTCTACAGCAACAACATTGTTCTCCATCTCAGATGACATCCGAACAAGCCAATTCAATACTTGAGTGATCTAAACATCAACTTAAAGTAGATTCCTTCACTTTACAATTGCCCATTAGAGATGTTTTTGATATGCATGGAAAACCTACCGCTAAGGCGTAACTGACGGAAAGTCCTACTAACGATGCAGATAAACTATTTCGTGACAAAATAGCGCATAATGCAGCAAATGAAACAATACAGGTTCCCAAGGTTTCAAGACGAATGGCTAACCATCTAAATAAAAATCGTTAAAGCTGCGGGATCAAAAATCTAGTATTAATAAGAATGACCACACTTAAGGCCTATTCTCACAGTTTAAAGGGCTTTCATGGACTTAATGTCAATAACAATTGAATAGGTTGTTGGCTGTCCAAAAATATAATATATAATTAACCCTAAAATTCTGTAAACTAAATATATGCGATCAAGTTACCCAGCAACTTATTTATTAAATATACTGTTATATTTTTACCCAATTATTTTTTCAATATATCCCATTTAGTTCAGAAGTTGTCAACCAAAAAATGGCAACTGGTACGCTTAACTGAATGTCATTTTGTAATATTGGTTGCCAATGTCATGCTCATTAAGAAATTCGGATATTGAATGAAATCTATTCCAACAACAAAGGTAACTTAGTAAGACGAAACAATTAGATCCTAGTGGATATGAAAAGTTATCAGTTTGAAAAGCCTATGATAACAATTGGTCATAATGAAAGCAATCGTTTGTATTATATAAAAGGTGTATTCAAAATTCATCATATGAAAATACATCATATTATACTATCTACATACACGTATAGTATTTGGAATTTCAATGTAAAGAAAAATCCCTGTTTCAAGAAATTTGATAGCCTTTTCTGCACAAATGTATACTCGAAAAATATCACCGCGATGCATAGAATTAAGCTTAAATCTCCGTAATAAAAAATGGGAAATTTTAATGCAGGTTTTTGGATTTTATTGAACTTTCTCCTGGTAAACAAATTGCTAGTAGATTACCTTCATTCATTTTCAATATACTTGTTTTATAAATTTTAATAAATGATGAATCATTCTTTTACCTAGTCTTAATATTACAAAAGCGATCGAGAGTATTCCTGCGCTCTAAATTAACAATTTCCTAAGGAAGGCTACTCCCTCCAGAAAATAAAGGCCCAATCTTTATTACCAACAACGCTTTGAACATAGGGCTTTGTCCAAGAACTAGCTGAAACCGGTATCAAGCAAACAGACAAGAGAATAACCTAGACGCAATAAAATTAGAATTTCCAGACAGTTTCATACTTGCTAGCGATAAAAATGCTAATTCATAAATAAACTCAACACGAAATATAGTCAACCAAAATATAAACTTACTGAAAATGATTTAAAGACACAAAGTCACAAATAACTGGATATTAAGTTTCGCAAATAAGTTTTGCGCAATAATATAATTGTGCACCAATAATAAATCATATTCTCGATTTAAAGAATAAATCCCATGAAATTGATTTGACTTTTCATATAATAGTAGTGATGAAATCAGTGGCGTAGCTACAGGGGGGCTCTGCCCCCATATTGAAACGAGATCGCCTTCCCTTTAAAAAGAATAGTAAGTAGCTTATTAGAGCACTGCAATAAAATTGCTATATTCTTTTCTTTGCCCCCTCCATATTACATGGGCTGGCTACGCCTCTGGATGCAATTAGAAGCAACTTAATTTCATGACTACAGTCATTATAACCTTGGCTAAAACTTGATTAAATGCTAATCAATGAGGCTTGAAGGGATCGATTACAACTAGTTTAATTCTCTAATTCCTCAAAGCTTTTTAGGCCTTAAGAATATAGATTGTCATATCAAATCAAATTGAGGATGACATCTTATAAATCGTGTACATTCATGGATTACTAAATAGGAGATGGATTGGAAACTGACGCATTTTTGCGAACAGATTGGCGAAACGGAGTCTTACGGGCATCAAGCGGATAAAATGGGTATTTATTCTTGCTGCTCGTTACCTGCAAATTGTTTCTTTCGTTGTCATTGTACACTGTACACGCGCTATTCACTATTTGCATATATTCCACGTCATTGCTGTGCTGTTTCATGCAAAACGGGTTATG
>CABFPE010000361.1:209340-222005 GCA_900660155.1 Hofstenia miamia
GTTTATATCGTCCTCGTCTATCAACCCAAAAATTGAGTATTCTATAACCAATTCCAAATATGAGCAAAATTAGAGTTGTACCCCAATTTGGTATAAAAGACTGTAACTTTTGTTATAGTTTATGTTTGCTGTTTATCTTCTGTCAAACGATTATATACACCATAAGACGTCAACTGAATGCTGAAATATGCAACCGCATCCTTGGTATGCGTCAAGCAGGAACAAAACAAGGAGCCATTGCAGCCAATTTAGGGATCAGTCAGGGTGCAGTGTCCAAAATACTGAAGCCGTACAGGCGGACACACCAAGACCCAGATCTGGACGTTCCCAAAAGACCACTGTACGTGAGGATCGTTATCTGTTACGGTTTGTGCCGTAATGGTCGAACTAAGACTTCGGCCAGGCTTCGAGCAGACTGGGTACGCTTTACAAATACCCCTGTTAGTAACGGTTTGGTACGACTTAGACTTTTGAATGCTGGGTATTTGTCACGAAGACCTCTGAGGAAGCCTCTACTACAAAGACGACATCGCCAAGCATGTTTAAGGTGGGCTAGGGTACCCAGGAACTGGCAAGTACAACATTGGCAGCACGTTGTATTCAGTGACGATTCAAGATTTTTAGTTTACCGTCAAGATGGCCGCGTGAAAGTTCGTCGTCAGTTTCACGAGACCCTACACGAAGACTGCATACTACCCAGAGTCCAGGCTGGAGGCGGTGGGGTAACTGTCTGGGGTGCTTTTCACAGTGATGGCAAGTCTGACCTGCACATAGTGGAGGGAAACCTCAACCAGCACCAGTATCGCGGATTTTGGAAACCAACATGTTACCATTTGCCAGACGACATTTCAGAGCAAACTTTATATACCAGATGACAACGTTACCCCTCAGAGAACACTACGGATCCGGGACGGTGTGGAGCATATGGAGTGGCCGCCATGTCGCCGGATATGAATCCAATAGAGAACCTGTGGGCGGAAGTTTCTCGTGTATTGAACAACATGGACAATATCCCAACAAATGTAGCTGAACTGAGACAGGCTATGGTGTTGCAGGATATACCGGTTGAAACTCTAACTACCCTTGTTTCCAGTATGCCACGACGTGTACATGCTCTACTTAATGCCACAGGTGGACATACGAAGTACTGAATACACTAAGTGTATGAAATGATGTAAAATTCTGCCGCGTGAATAAAGTATGTTGAAATTTAAATTTTTTAATAGCCCTTGATTGTTGGCTGTGTATGAACGAGCTCATAACCAATTTTCAATGGTTTTCGTATTATCACGTGAAAGGCATACACAAATATTTTTTAATAGACATAAATATTTGCTAAGATGAAAAAGATACTGTGTTAACTTATTCGATTGACTAAGCGCATAAAATACGTAATACGGAAACATCAGAGTATTCTGTACGAACAATTTAGAATAAATTTGAAAATATTCCAAACTTTTTGCCATGTCTGTATAAAAAAATGAAAATTGGATGAAAATGGTGCATTCATAAATTAATTTCAAATTTCTGAAAAGCAAACAGCAAATAAAATCAGTTTTAAAAAAGTGATGAATATTTTAAAGGTAAATAAGTGATTGCAAATTTAAATATAAAGGTGAAAAAAATCATCAATAAACAGTGCAAAAATTAATATATAATGTCAGTCCGATGGACGCGGCAGAGCTCTGATTAAAGAGGATCTAAAGCCTCAACAAAAAGGGGACTTGCTAATTTAACAGGAATTATATTTAGAAAGCGCGAGGTGTGCACGCACGAACACTCAGCTGGACGCTTGTCAACGTCAAATAATTCAATGCTTAGTCGAAATATAGCCAAACTACAATACCGTATTCTAATAACCTCGAAAGATATTGCTGGCAAAGAAAAAGTGCGAGCACAAGTTAGCGCAAAAACAATACAACATAATGTTGATCAGATTACATGTAACATGTCAAGCAGACAGCGCACTCCTGCTATAATAAATGCATAAATGCATTAGAGTGTAAAATAGGCGTTAGAAATACATTTTTCTAATTAGTAGAAACAGTTGGAGACAGAAAATTGTGAATGGAAGATTTAGCTGTAATATACGTGATGTGGTTAATGACTGCATTAGCAACAAAATGAATGATCAAAAATGGCATTCACAACTGTAATCGAAGTGTAAATCTATATAACTCAAGGGTTAGGGTGAAGGCTAGGGCTAGATATGATTATAGCAATTCAGTATATTGCTGAAGCGTTTGAATACATGAACGAAGCTTTTAACAAACTAAACTTTATTAAATTTAACAACATTTAAATTTCTTGAATAGGTATACTTATAAAATCAAATCATACGCTTCTGTAGGTAGGAAGTTTCAAGTTAACCTCAAATTCTTTTAAAATCTGTAATGATTTCTTCAAAATAAGTGAAATACGGCTCTTAGCTCGGAAAATAAAATAACCGAAATGTGAAAACAGTATAAACCACCCGATCCTGATTATTACGTATGACGAGAATTTGAAGGTTTTTTAAAAATGTGAATTTTCATTGAAAAAAGCTAATTAGTTTAATTTCGTCCGGTACAGGAATAACTTTTTAAAGCAAATGTTCACCATTACATGAGATACATTCATCAATAGATGTGTTAATCAAACTTGTCAACGAGCCGCAATTTTTAAGCTCGGTTAGGCTCGTTTTATTTTGAAGTATTTTCGGCTCGCCATTTAGAACCAATCAATGACACTCGTTTTAGCTCGAGATTTTTTACATAGCTCCTCCTATTATATAATAAGCATTTTAAAATAAGATTACAAAAAATGGTACATTGAATGAAAAAAGAAGAAAAATTTGCATAAAAAATTAAAGAGTAGAACTACAGATTAGTTGAGCTTAATAAAGGCTCGTTTTGGGAACATTTTATATCTAATGCAGTGGTCAAGCTCGGCTCGTTGACAAGTCTGGTGTTAATATCCCACGTTTTCCATATTTTCTAATAAGTTTAGAGAATTTTTTCGAAAATGTGGAATAAATGGTTTCCATTTTAAAAGCATCGGTGGGGGAAGTTTAGGGTTAAAAAGCGTTTTTGAACCAAAAAAATAACAACATGACTTCCAAGAGAAGGATAAACGATAGAGAAGAGTATCTTAATTTCTTAGAAATGCAAATGACAGAATACTACGAAAAAATTAAAATTCTGACGGATTGTGATTTTCCCAATGCTTTGAATAAAAATTTCAATACAGTTGTAAATTAAAAATAGTTTTAAAAGGGATCGGTAAAACTTCTTTATAAATCTATAATATTTCGATATTCAGAAAATTTTCTTAAAGAGAACACTAAAACTAGACTAAAAGAGGAGAACAAATTTACACAGGGAACATTCCAATTAAGAAATGAAATTAAGAAATATAGAGAACCAAAAAGAAATCCAATTAATTTTGCAGAACGTAAATTTATTCGGCCCTTCACTTACTTGACATGAGAATTTTAACAAAGCAATTTAAATGTTTGAAACATCAAAGCAATCAGAGTTCAAATTGAATAACGACAAAAGTATGTTAGTTTCAAATATATGAAAATTCACCTTAGCACCTATTTTTAAAATTCTAACGACACCTAGATACTATAATAGCTTGCATAATTTGCACATCTTGCATTAACACTTATCAGGGCCATAGGCATAGCCAGGAGTGAAAGGGGTCATGACCCAATTTGTAGAAAATATATCAACCCTTATTCACAATGTAATTTAAGTGCATAGTGTAGAACAATATTTATTAATAGTATATTTTTGTAAATTTTTCAAATATGTATTATAATAATTTTTCAAATATGTATTATAATAATTTAAGTGCATAGTTGTAGAACAATATTTATTAATAGTATATTGTTGTAAATTTTTCAAATATGTATTATAATATTTTTACAAATAATTTCCTATATACGAGTAAAGACTGTTCACATAACTACTATATTTCAAATGATGAACTCAATCAACAACATATCCCCTTCAAATTATTCTCCTTTACTTCCAACACACTTTGCGATCTTCTGTCAATTTCTCCCACATTCCTGGAATGATTTCACTGGAATTCTTCAGAACTCTTTCGTTACGGCATCATTTTAATGTCCTCTAACACTAAAATTTTGCTCCTTTGAGGGTTTTTTGTGCTTGGGAAACAAAAAATTGTTGACAAGGAACTCCCGGCTGTTTAAGGCAACGTGTGATGGGGCATTGTCATGATGAAACACCCACATGCTTTATTATACAATTCTCATCCACAACTCTTACTGATTGTCCACAATCCCCTGTTGCATATACTCAATTTCCTTGCAACTAGTCTTGCAGTCAAATAGTGATCGCTCAACTCAACTCCTGTTTCACACTCACTATTTTTGTTTTGCTTATCAATGGGCCCCAACTACTGAAGTCCTGAACATCCTCTCTTCCTTGACTTTTGTGACACTAAATAACTTGCTGGAGTAGATCAAGAGCCACTGTTAGGGTATTTTTCAGTTCAACAAAAAATGCCAACTCTTACAGTTGTTCAATGGTCATTGTGTTGCTATAGCGGAAAGCAATAAAATGTTTTATATTGAAGACTAGGAAGGACAACCATAAATATCAATACTCAAGTCTACGTGCAATGAAAACTTTTTATTTCATAGATTTGCTAGGAGTAGGATATTGTTAAAGATGACAATTTTTGGGTGTAGGAGTGTCACCTCCCAAGACTTCAGGTAAAAAATTGCTTATACAAAATTGCTAATATGTCCACCAACAAATGCAGTTTGTAACAGTAATCAATTATACAGAATAAATTCAAACTCTTACACATCACTTCTTTCTAGTAAATAAAAAAAAGTTTTTTATGTTTAAAGGAAAGGCTATACTACATCAGCTAAGATTATTAAATATCCATTTTTTAAAGCGGCAGATTTACTATAAGCAACTCAATCGTATTAGCAATACAGTTAAATAAATGATCCAAACCAACAGTAAAAAACGAATAAGACAAAAATAACCTTTTCGCCAATTTCAGTGAGATCACCATTAGGAAGAATTTTCAAATCAGGGCCAAGAGCACATGCTTCCAATACCTTCATATACTTTTTCTCAATGAGTGGTTTTCCAAGAAGAATATTATCCTTCACGGTAGCGTTACGTATCCATACCTGCTGTCCCACGTAAGCAGTAGATCCCTAAACTAATAAATTAAAAAATACAATTCACCTTTACCTGAGGTTCAACATCAGACTCATAGATCTAAAATTAAGTAGTAGAAACATGAAGGTGGAAATTTGTGACTTTAATAAATTTATTAGGGGAGGGGGACTGACCTACTCAGATTTACTGATTTTCACTAATTTCACAAAAAAATGTTTTGGTCTTATTTAGTAGTATACACTCCCTACTTATAAAATGGTAGGGTGCAAACTATTAATCTCACTCAAAAATGCCAAAAAATAACAAATTTCTGACTAATATTATTTTTAAAAATCAATAAAATCTTTGGTTGCACATAATTTGGTCAAACATTGACCGATTTCAATAATTTATACATCAAAAGAGTTTTTAATTCTTTTCCTCTTCAAAAAATCTTACAGCATTCTTTAAACATCAATCTCCATTGATTGTTACAAAGAAAATAATAACTAAGGAATTCCTTTTTGTGTGAATCCTAGCTTGTGACTTGAAAATTGTGCTTGTGAGATTCTTGTTGAAGTATTTTAATCTTTACATGTGTTTTCAGTGCAAATTATAGAATTCTTTTGTGATTTATACATGCCAAAAAAGAAAAGAGGTTTTTTGGAAACAAATATACAGGAAGTTTGAAGAAAGGAAACAGTACAGTGACTGAAGTACAGGGCTTGCAAAATACCAGTTGTGCGACTAACATTTATATTAGTGGAGGACTTGAAACTAATATTGAAGAATCAAGCAGCAAATCAAGGTTATCTGAAACAAACTATGTTCCAAAACAATTTCCAAGTATTTCAGGCAACCGTATTGTAGACATAGAACTTTTGTGTGTTTTTTGGATGGATTTGCTTACAAAAATGTGGGGTTGTCTGTGGGTACACTGTAAAGGAAACACTCAAAGGATTGACATCTGTGATGTATTTTGTTTGTAAAGGTTGTAAAGGGGAAGTAAAATTAACAACATCAAGGTATGTAACGGCTCCCGAAGGACATTTCCATGAAGTGAATTCTAGAATTGTTGTCACTGCATACGCTGCTGGTGGACATTACTCCCAAACTTCACGGTTTCTTGCCAATATGAACTGTCCAAAGCCCACTGCTTTTAGAAGATGGAAAAAACAGTTCCAAAATTTTCAAATGCCACAAAGTGTCAAAATCTAGCATGCAAAAAGCTGTAACGGAAGCCCAAGTGAAGGCAAATTCGTCTGACATTACAATGTCGTGTGACAACTCTTGGCAACGCAGGGGATTTTCAAGCAAAAATGGCATAACAACCATACTTTCCGTTGATTGTAAGAAAGTTATAGATACTGTTGTGAGAACAAACTGTTCTGGAGAGGGTAACCGTTCTAAGGCAAAAATGAGCAAAGAAGAATTTTAAGAGTGGCAAAATAAACATAAGGCAGACAACAAATGTTTGAAAAACCATAATGGAAGCGCCGGCGCAATGGAAGCACTTGGGGGCACAAGACGCTTTGCGCAGGTTTGACAATCTTTATGGATTAAAGTATGTAAATAATCTGGGAGATGGTGACTCCAAAGCTTTTAAAACCATATCAGAGGCCGAACCAAAAGTTTATGGAGAAAATTCCACAACAAAACTTGAATGCACTGGGCATGTACAAAATCGAATGGGGACCAGGCTTACTAATTGTGTTTCAGGTGCAAAGGCAAGAGGTACCAAAAGAAGGGCAACTCTTACTGGTATTGGTGGTAAGGGCCGGTTGACAAAGAAAGCCATTCACAGCATCGAAGCAATACGAAATAATAAAGGGAACAAAGAAAAGAAGAAAGATATTTGGGCCATTTTTAAATGCCGCAGTAAGGACCATTCACTTTATGACACTTGGTGTCCTTCAAAAAATGGTAATCTAGATAAAGCAAACAAAAATGCTCTTCCAAAATTTGTTATGAAAGAAATTGAAAACGATTTTAAGGTTCTTTCTAATGATGATCTTTTGGACAAATGTATTCATGGCGGAACTCAAAATACCAATGAAAGTTACCATAGCATTATATGGAATCGTTGTTCTAAAGAAATATTTGTAGGTAGAAAGAGACTTGAAACAGCTGTTGCTGATGTTACTATTATTTTTATTGATGGAGAGAGGAGTAGAATTAATGTCTTTGATAATTTATTCTATGAAGCACGATTTATGCCAGGAGACATTTTGAGGAAGTTGACAAAAAGCGGATAGGACAGGCAGAGAAGGCAGCAACAGAGGAAGCAAAACACAAACGTAAAACAAAAACACTTCAAAATAATGAAGTGGAAGATGAATTTTATAAAGCAGGACAATTTTAAGACTGTAAATGATTTGTTAAACAAAAAACTAATTATATCATGATTATGGAATGTTCTATTAATAGTCAAACTCTTGAGTTCGTTTTTTTTCAATGTCGATTTTCTCAATTTTTTAAATTGACCGAACTGAACGTACAAAAAATTGAACTACTCAGTCATAAATAATGCAATCTTAATAAACCTTGACAATTCTGTTCAATATGTAGAGACACATTCTGAACTTAAATAATGGCAGTACACCCTTTGTCCTTAATTTTATAGTCGTTAAATCGATCATAAAACCATTAATTTTACTGAATTTGACGTGCCATTGAATGAACTTTTTTATAAAATAAAAACTAGATTTACCCTATTTACAATTTTAGTTCAGAATTTAGCTATTACATCAATAAACATGCTGACAAAGTTTCAGACAGCTGCTGTTTACATTTTGAATTTTAGTAATTTGAAATTTACCTAACTAAATATTGACCTAATTAGCATATTGAATATGTAAATTTGTGAACTTTATTGCAAAAAGTTTTCTTATATGCTATCTAACTATGATACCCATTGTTCTGAACAAATCTAAGTGGGAGATGGTTTCTGAGGTCAGTTCTCCCCTTAACGTCTATTGCTATAAATTTTGACGAATCATAGCAGTATGAATTTATTAATACCCGCACAAAATTAATTTCAAAAAAGGAATATTCAATATTGAAAGTACTGAAACGAGAAAATCACTGATTCCCAAGGCGACAAGCTATGGTATTTGTTGCAAATCATTACCATGGAATTTACATTTCCCAGATCCATGGAGTTAAATAATTCAGCGGATATGTAACTAACATGATTGAACAAATTGGAACTATGGATTTCACAATATTTCTCAGATTTTAATTTTGATATGCCATGATACCACATGGGATCATAGTACAAAAAAAATTAATGGGACGGAGCAGGTACCAAATCCAATGGGACTGGAACCAATAAAATTTTGATCCAGCAGAAACCTGAAATGGGCACTATGTAGATAAATAAGAGATTTGGGTTCGGAACTTACATCTCTCATCTCTGCAGCCCAACGTCCCAGCGAACTTAGTTGGTAAGCACATGTTAAAAATCACAGGCAAAAAAGTATTGATGGGGTACATAATTATTACGTCATTTTCCAATCTATCGACTCTAAAAACAGACATATTTCTTTCGCCCATTAAGTCAATAAGCTACCCAGCAGTAATTGAATTAGACGATGAATATATTACAGAATAATGTTTTAAATATTTTTTGTTAAGTATTGCTTTTTGAATAAAATTAATTAAAAAATTGCAATAATTATGAACTTACCCAATAAATAATTATTACATAAGTAGTAACATATTTATTAAGATACCAACATATTTCAAACATATTAAGACAATTATAAATTTATAGCAAATTAACTAACACTATGTACTACCTAAAAGTAATTTAGAAGACTATTGAAAATTTCCACAAATGACACCAACAAATTCAGATTGTTTGTCACAAACTGGGGTATTACAAATTTGCGGAATTGACACCTGCCACATCCAGCCAGTTTTGAAAATGAACGTCAGTCTACCTTCGCCTCCGGAATATTGTTGAAAGTGCTTTACATATTTGATCCCCAGGAATAACTCCTGCCTTCCTTTCGTTGTACTCGGTAACGATAACTGGTTTCCTTTTCACCGCTTCATCATTGACAACAGGATCCTGATGTTGCGAAGAGATCACAAAAAGTTTTTTATTTTGTTTTGCATCATAACCGCAGATCGTTACTAATTTTCTGGTCCTCCAAATAAAAATTCTGATACAGGCAGCTGTAGTGCCAATCGAAGAGCTTTTGGTGTTCCCTTTTGTTTTGCATAAGAGTCCTCACATACTTAGGTGGCATTCAACCAAAAGAACATTATTCAAGTTGAAATTCGGAAAATATCTATCACAAAGTTTGACTAGCCTGAATACAAGATTTGGAACACTGTTTCACTTTTTGCGTTGCTGAACGGCGACATCATCATTAGGGTGCTTAATTAGATGAGAGAATCTGTGCCTGCAATCAGCACACCAGTGGTACATCTCACCGTATTTTACAAGCCTATTATAAGCACGATGAGGCGATCTAGTTCGATGTATCACCAACTGATCGTAAACAGCAATATGGGCATTTGGGTTATAATGAGTATCAAGTATAGAATTGAAGTCGTCTCATGTTTTCCGTATAGCTGCTTCCGCAAATTTCTGATGGTTATATCATCAAAGCGTAGAACTCTCAACTTTATCTTGAACAGATTTTTCGACACAGCAGCTCTATAAAAAGTATTTGCTTTCTTGGATGACAAATCATCAACAGGAACTCTGGTATCAAAATGAACTCTTCGGAAGTAACATGCCAATAAATTTTTTTTAACTGATTAAGAGTGCATTGCTCATCAATGGAGTCAATCTGATTAGCATTCACTTGCGAATAGTTAAGAATTATTTGAATAAGATTGCCGGTGAACAGTACGATTCTTCTCTAGCAACTTCCACACAATGACGCCTAACGGAAACAAGTGAAGAAATCTGGGACCATCGGTGACCATTTTTACCAACTGGGTTGGCATCACCTTCTCCAGATGTACTTCCGTCGTCTTCAGATTTTTCGACAACAGTAGCCTCGTCGAGGATCTATGACTACAACTTCCAAATTTCACCGAACACTACTTCATCTACAATTTCTAAAAAGGTAAGGGCTGCTTCTTCAGTAGTAAACCTCCTTATTGCATTTTAATTGTACTAATGCTGAAGTTTTCGGCATTAAAGGAATATGAGCAAAAATTAGGCATGCTGGGTTGAGTTAATGTCATGCTATTGTTATGTTGCATCATTGTAGTTGAAGTATAGGCATAGTTAGAAAAAAATCATATAATTGCCTAGATATTACAGAAAACACGAAATGTTATTTTTAACATCATAAGTTGGCATGCAGAGGATTAACTTCGCTCATTTACTACTTTTCCATGTATGTTATGATACTTGAAATTTGTTTAAGCCAATTATTTGTATTTTAACATTTTCACCGATTCTGTCATTAACTACCACTTCTATTTCAAAAGCAGCTTTAACAACTTTTTTAATTAAATCCATTTTAAATTAGCATAACAATTCTAAAATATGTGTATTAGTCAAAAAAGTGCTAAAATGACTGAATCAAACTGGAAATTTTGTGTTTCACTGATAAGTAAAAGGATTAGGGATTTTTATCACCAGCAGAGTACAAATTTTGAGAATAATTCAGATTTTAGAAATCTTTAAGTGGGACAAGGACAAAACGGTTAGGAGCCACTGGTTTCAGTAGAATAATTTAATACATTCGCGAAGTTGTTGTTAGCACAGAACCCGAACTTTTATTATTTCTTAAATAACCCTTTGGGTGTCCCCGTTTATTACTCAAGCAGAGTATTAACTAACAATTCCGAAAATCTGTGCTAACTGGCAATCCGTTCGTTAAAGGCTCTGAACAAGGAAGTTTTTCTATATCATTTGGACTAAAGTCGAATTCAGCAGTCGAAACCAAAATATTTTTGTTCGATTTGAGTCTCATATGACAACGAAAGGGTTAAATATGAGTTTATATTTAACTAGTAATTTATATAAGTAATAGTCGAATGAAAATATATGAATATTTTGCATTAAATAATCAAAATCCACTAAACCTTGACGGCGACAGTGCCACTTTCTTTATTCATTTCACCACAGATGGCATTAATAAGACTGGATTTGCCACTCCCTACCGATCCTACGATAACTGTCAGTGATTTGATAGGAACGGTGAGAGAAATGTTTGAAAGTTGAAAATTCTGTTCATCACCAGCCCATTTGAAGTTGGCGTCTTTGATACGAAGTGCCACATCTAAATTTAGATCTTAGACACAACTACTCACAGGAGAAGTATGTGACTCAGAAAAAAATTATATATTCAACGTGATTAAGTAGATATAAAAAGCTGTACTGAAACAAACGGTTGAGTTGAAAGGTTCCAACTATTTTGCGAAGGTGGATCATTTACATATATATGTAAACGTTTTAAACAATGTTTTTTTGCTCTTAGACAATCATTTCACGGTACAAAAAATTTTACTGAAAAACTAGCAAATAATGAATTATAATATAACTTATCCACATTCATCTTTCGTTTCATACCTGTCTACCAAAACGCAATTCTTACTAATTTTTGAGAGAAGGTCGGTTATGAAATTACGAATGAACAAACCCCAATTTTTATTTCCAAATTGTCCATAAAATTTGATAAAAACAAAAAACAAAGAAATATGTGTTAAAAACGGTTTTAAACAGAGCTTAAAACGCCCTGTGTTTTTAAAAATTCCAGTTCTGTATATATATTAATGTAAATTGTGTTTTTCAATAAAAAAGACATTTTTAAAAGCATAACTAATGCTACACCTACATACTTCCAATTACCAGACCCTCATTTTAACCGAAGTTATCCTTATGACTTGCGAAATGGCAACGTAATACACAATTAAAATCGTATTAAAATGTGAAATTATAAAAGGAATTAATCGTATTCCTGAGAGAAGTGTAGATTTTGCTGCTTGCTTCATACCAAATGGTGACTGTCACTGAATAATTTGTGGCATTTTCTAATACTATGCTTACACAGGGCTCTTCGTACTATGGGAAATAGAATTCGGGTGTACGTAGAGTAGAGCTCTTTACAGATGTTAGTTGTTGTATCTAGTAGCCTTCGGCCTATCCCCAAAGCAAAAATATTGAGTGCCTTTAAATTTTAAATACAGTATATTTAATGAATAAATTTTCTTCATACTAAATTTGAAGAATTAGCTGAAATTTTTGAGAAATCTATATTCTGTAGACTTAAAAAAATACAGAGAATGTGTGCACATATATTCAATAATTAATACCACGAAAACTGAAATAAATAAGGTGTAATTAAAACAGTGAAATTGACAACTGCTGTTATATTCTTCAATCAGCTTCTTTACTAGGGTGTAATTTGTTTGATGAGGTCTGTAACCAATAGGAAACATTGAGATTTCCTGATATATTTTCAGGATAACATACGTATTTATCAAAAATATACATAAGCCTTGAATTTCTTTTGGAAAGCGTTCTCTCTCTCTCTCTATATATATATATATATATATATA